>JACXGM010003079.1:0-36071 GCA_016801145.1 Umbra pygmaea | reverse complement strand
CTTTCTGTCGTAACCCCTGTGCAAGCACCTGTTAGATTCGCTGATCTGCCATCGTATGTGACTGTGATTACTCAAGCTAGCTTTGGTTTTAAATTGCAATGTTGCCCCTCTAGTCGCTAACAGTGAACACAGCGCCCCAACTACCACTGGTCAGATACACAGATGAGTGCTGCTTGTGAGGAAGAGAGTGTGCACTTACAGTAATTTCATTATTTCGGTTTGCCGGCATTTTCACACATTGCCCATCCCCAGGTACAGTGTGGAGATGTAGAGAAGATTACTCAACATATGAGAAAGATAGAAAGGGATGTGCTTGATTTCTTTTGTATGCTGGCAACGATCCATACAGCAGGCATTGAGTTTTTTTATTGTTGGCTGCACACAATTTTGAGCCCCTACAAGTCTTGGCACCTTGTTCTTCTGTGCCAAGAGCCGGGCCTTCACTCTCTAACCATACCACATTCAGTCCACTCTGCTTGTTCTGTTTTTAACATAAACACTGGTCACTTTCCATTTATTTACAGTATATACAGTCAACTCAAGAGGAATTGGCACCCTTCATGAAATGGAGCAAAAAATAAACAACAACAAAAAATGGGTCATATATGTGTTATGTAAAAAAACTTCTGCGAAAGTCATTTGTTTCTGCAAAACATAGGAATTATCATAGTATCAATTTTACCAGCTCTACAGAATATTTAAAATAAAACTAAACAAAGTGGTGTCTGTTATAAGTTTCTCTGCTGTTTAGTCTGAGTCTCCAGAAACTGTGTTAATGCATTTCACCTGTTACTGGCCCCTGGGGTAAGAAATAGTAGGTAATGCCATGTAAAATCCCTTTGTCATCACTAAACATGCATTAAACCAAATAATTTTTAATGAACGGATACAGAAAGTTGCTACACTACATAGTGGAGGAGGAAAATGGTCTGGGAATCTTTTTCAGGGTTTGGGCTAGGCACTTTAGTTCCAATGAATGGTCATATTAACATTACAGGATTCAAAGATATTTTAAATAATTAGGTGCTTCCAACTTTGTGACAACAGTTTAGGGAAGCCCATACCTGTTCCAGCATGAATGTTTCCCTGTGCACAAAGCGGGGTCTATAGAGAAATTGTTCAACTAGTTTTGTGTGAAGGAACTCGAGTGGCCTGCAGACAGCCCTGAACTCAACCCCATTGAACACGTTTGGGATGAATTGGAATTGTGATTGCAAGCCAGGGCTTCTCAGCCAAAACCAGTGCCTGACCTCACAAATGCTTTTTTGGCTTAATGGGCACAAATTCCTACAGACACTCCAAAATCCTGTGGAAAGATTTCCCAGAAGAGGGGCAGATGTTATATCCAGAAGGAAGGGGCAAGTCCGTATGGAATGGGATGTCCAATAAGCTCAAATGGGTGTGTGTCCACAGATTTTCGGCTATATTGTGTATATATTGTCAGGTTTGAAAAACATTGTTGTAATTCTGGCTGTGTACACCACCCCAAAAGGATATGAATGCAAACAATCAAGATGTGCTTGAAGTGTAGAATTCCATGTTTGAAATAAGTGTTTTGTCAAAATCATTTCATGAACCGTGTAGGAATTACAAACATATATATATATACAATAGGACCCCAACTTTAGAGGCTTAAAAATAATTAGACAAACCAACATATTCATCAATTAAATTGTGAGTTTTACTCTTCTGTGAAGTCAATGACTGCCTGAAGTCTAGAGCAATAGACATCACCAGATGTTGGGTTTCTTCCTTGGTGATAATCTGCCAGGCCTTTACAGTTTTTTCCAACAGCTTACACACAAAATCTTTTTATGTCACATGATTTTCGAAACCTCTCACTCAAATTGCAAAACTACATACCAAATCTCCAAAACCATAAGCTATTTCTCAGCCTTTGACTCAGATGTCAATTGCATAAAACACTTTTTTCAAAACGCTACACACAATTCTCTATGTGAAACACAAATATCTAACAAGAAGTGACTTGCTTTCCTTTTCCAAATATAACCAATTAAAATGCTACACTCATTCACCAGTGTCTCACACACACTTTCACATATGTACACATTAATAGCTGAACTGATCATTAACAAATCACTGTTTTGATATAGGCTCATAAATAGACTGCAAAGGTCAGATTACCTGTTTAGAACAATAGATGCAGACATTGCAGGGAGAACGAGGGGATAAGAACGAGGACACGGTAGAGGAGGTAGAGGAAAGGGACGAAGAAGAGGTGTAACGACAATGGTGGGGGCTTGTGGGGACATAGAGACACTGATTCTGACCAAGATTTTAGAACAACAGTGTTTACAAGGTATATCCAAAAATGTACTATTGTGAAGTAAGTGTTTGCCATTTGATGCAAATGCTTCATTCTGACATGTGTTTATGGCATTTTGAATGCAGTATTACATTTTGAAGGAGATGTGAGACATTTTGTATTTTGTGTGTGCAGTTTAGGGAATTGTGTGTTGAGTTTTGAAAAAAGGAGAAATAGTTTTGAAAACATGTGTATGCAGTTGGCAAAAAATGTAATGCAGCTGTCTGCAGTTCCTGCTTGTTCGTGGGGCATTATGCCGTTGTTTAACGATTAACTCCCAAGAGGTAAAAAGAACAATAATGTTTATTTTATACAGGGTAGTAACCAGAAAGCAGGCAGTATAACAGGTGGAGGTCGGAACACGGATCCTGATCCGTGTTCCGACCTCCGCCTGTTATACTGCCTGCTTTCTGGTTACTACCCTGTATAAAATAAACATTATACAGGGTTACTACCCTCATAATGTTTATTTTATACAGGGTAGTAACCAGAAAGCAGGCAGTATAACAGGCGAAGGTCGGAACACGGATCAGGATCTCAGGCAGGCAGGATTTTCAAAACCAAGGATAGACAATAGATCAGGCGATGGTGCAGAGGAATATCCAAAACACAATACCGAATAAACAATGCACGGGTCAGGCCAGAATAACAATACAAGAATAAATGCTCAGTAGAAAGAAGAACATGTACTTACAATACCTCGCAAAGAGGCAATGGAGTGTGTGTCTTATATGCTGAGTGAGTGAGAGCAGGTGTACTGAATTTGGATAATTGAGTCCGAGTTATGGGAAATGTAGTTCTGAGTGGTCAAGAATAGGGAAGCTGTAGTTCCCAGGGAAGAGGAACTGGGGAATGTTACAGAACCCCCCTTCAAGGGGCAGCCCCTGAGGCGCCAAACAGCTGACACGCCACAGGACAGCAGGTGGCAGAAGACCCAGGCAGGAGACCGTAGCGGCAGAAACCAGGCCGGCGGAGGCACACCAGGGCGAAGCAGACAAGTAGAACAGGCAGGTGGATGGAGCCCTGGCAGGCTGGAGGGCGGAGGCAGCAGTAGTAGACCGGAGGGACGAAGCAGCATTGGCGGGCCGGAGGGCAGAGGCTACAGTAGCAGACCGGAGGAAAGAAGAATCACCGGTGGTCCGGAGGATGGAGGCAGCAATGACGGGCCGGACGGCAGATTCCAGGAAGGCGGAGGTCCGGCCGAGCCAGGCAGAAGTGAAGGACAAGGCGGAGGCCAGGCAGGCGGCACCAGAAGCAGAGTCCGGGCCAACATAGGGGGAATCAACAGCCCCGCGGGAGGCGGCCAGGCCGGAGGGGGCTTGGAGGGCCAAGGCAAAGGCGGACCAGGCACCGGAACCACAGGAGACACAGGAACCTGGAAGAACATAGCACAAACAGACACAAACAAACAGACAGACACAGAGAGGGGCACAGAGACCGGGGCAGGCGTAGGCCCGGGGACAAGCACCGGAGCGAGGAATAGGGCAGACACTGGCACGGGGACAGGGGCAGACACTGGCACGGGGACAGGGGCAGACACTGGCACGGGACAGGGGCAGACACTGGCACGAGACAGGGGCAGACACTGGCATGGGGACAGGGGCAGACACTGGCACGGGGACAGGGGCAGCCAATGGCATAGGGACAGGGGCAGCCAATGGCACTGGGACAGGGGCAGCCAATGGCACTGGGACAAGGGCAGGCTCTGGGACAAGGGCAGGCTCTGGGACAAGGGCAGGCTCTGGGACAAGGGCAGGCTCTGGGACAAGGGCAGGCTCTGGGACTAGGGCAGGATCTGGGACTAGGGCTGGCTCTGGGACTAGGGCTGGCTCTGGGACTAGGGTAGGCTCAGGAAATGGAACAGGCAATGGAACAGGCAATGGCACAGGGACTAGTACAGACAATGGCTCAGAGGCATACACCAGCTCGGGAACTAGGGCAGGCACTGGCACGGGAACTAGGGCAATCACCGGGACTGAGTCAGGCATTGTTAAGGGGACTGGAGGAGGAACAAGGGAATGCTCTGGCTCAGGGAAAAGGGCAGGCCCGGGGAGCAGGGCAGGTCCGGGGACAAGGCAAGGCTCAGGCTCGGGGACAAGGCAAGGCTCAGGCTCGGGGACAAGGCAAGGCTCAACTGATGGTGGTGTAGCGACCTCTAGTGGCCGAGGCGGAGCGGGAGCGACCTCTGGTGGCCGGGACTGGGGAGGAACCTCTGGTGGCCGAGACTGGGGAGCAACCTCTGGTGGCCGAGACTGGGGAGCAACCTCTGGTGGCCGAGACTGGGGAGCAACCTCTAGTGGCCGAGACTGGAGAGCAACCTCTGGTGGCCGAGACTGGGGAGCAACCTCTGGTGGCCGAGACTGGGGAGCAACCTCTGGTGGCCGAGACTGGGGAGCAACCTCTGGATGCCGAGGCGGAGTGGAGACCTCTGGTGGTCCAGATTGGGTGGTGGAGACCTTTGGTGGTCCAGACTGGGTGGTAGTGACCTCTGGTGGTCCAGACTGGGTGGTAGTGACCTCTGGTGGTCCAGACTGGGTGGTAGTGACCTCTGGTGGTCCAGACTGGGTGGTAGTGACCTCTGGTGGTCCAGACTGGGTGGTAGTGACCTCTGGTGGTCCAGACTGGGTGGTAGTGACCTCCGGTGGTCCAGACTGGGTGGTAGTGACCTCTGGTGGATGACACTGGGTGGTGGTGACCTCTTGTGGCCTGGAGGCTTGAGCGGGAGCGGCCTCTTGTGGCCGGGAGGCTTGAGCGGAAGCGGCCTTGTGTGGCCCGGAGGCTTGAGCGGGAGCGGCCTCTTGTGGCCGGGAGGCTTGAGCGGGAGCGGCCTCTTGTGGCCGGGAGGCTTGAGCGGGAGCGGCCTCTGGTGACCGGGAGGCTTGAGCGGGAGCGGCCTCTTGTGGCCGGGAGGCTTGAGCGGGAGCGGCCTCTTGTGGCCGGGAGGCTTGAGCGGGAGCGGCCTCTTGCGGCCGGGAGGCTTGAACTGCTGCCTCTTGTGGCCGGGGAACTTGAGCAACCTCTGTTGGCTGGGGGACTAGAGCGACCTCTGCTGGCCGGGGGACTAGAGCGACCTCTGCTGGCCGGGGAACTTGAGCGACCTGGGGCTGGTAGCCATCTTGGAACTGGGGCTGGTAGCCATCTTGGAACTGGGGCGGGTAGCCATCTTGGAACTGGGGCTGGTAGCCATCTTGGACCTCTGGAAGGAGACAATTCTGGCCTGGGAAGAGGGTTCTGTCTTTGGAGGAGCTGTGGGTGTCCTCTGGATCCGGGAAAAAGGTAGACCCGTCTGGATGACCTGAAGATGGCGTTCCCCATACAATGGGTCTTCCTGGTCCATTTGCCGGAACCGGACAGTCCCCAGTTTACACTCCAGTAATCTCCTCTTCCACAACTCTTCCTCTGAACATGAGTCTTCCCACAAGGAGGTTAGCAGCTTAGTATCTGTTGCCCTTCCCAGGGGAACAGGAGTTGCTCGGTATATGCTGGTCATATTGTTTGGGCGAGGTATTCTGTAACGATTAACTCCCAAGAGGTAAAAAGAACAATAATGTTTATTTTATACAGGGTAGTAACCAGAAAGCAGGCAGTATAACAGGTGGAGGTCGGAAACACGGATCAGGATCTCGGGCAAGCAGGATTTTCAAAACCAAGGATAGACAATGCACGGGTCAGGCCAGAATAACAATACAAGAATAAATGCTCAGTAGAAAGAAGAAAATGTACTTACAATACCTCGCAAAGAGGCAATGGAGTGTGTGTCTTATATGCTGAGTGAGTGAGAGCAGGTGTACTGAATATGGATAATTGAGTCCGGGTTATGGGAAATGTAGTTTTGAGTGGTCAAGAATACGGAAGCTGTAGTTCCCAGGGAAGAGGAACTGGGGAATGTTACACGTTGGTTTTGTCTTCAGCATAGGTGAATGACTTGGCCATAGACCATTACAATTCTTTGCCTTAAATAACAATTGGTTTGCTTTCACAGTATGCTTTGGATCATTGTCCATCTGCACTGTGCCAGCCAATGGGTTTTGCAGCATTTGACTGATTCTGAACAGTTATGCAGATAATATAGCCCTAAACACTTAGGAATTTGTCCTGCTGCTTGATGAAGTCACATCATCAATAAAGGGAACCAGTTCCATTGGCAGGCATAGAGGGCCATAACACTACCTCCACCCTGCTTCACAGATGAGGTGGTATGCTTCAGATCCTTCTCATTAGTCTTCCCTCCCCATAATTCTGGTGCATCAAGTTGATCTTTGTCTTGTCTTTCCATAGGACGTCGTTCCAGAACTGTACTGTTTTTTTAATGTTTTTTGGTAACTCTAATCTGGTGTTTTTTTGCAGATTTTCCCAAATGTTCTCCCTTTTCAATTCCCACAGATCCTGCTTTGTTGGAGGTCCACAAGTCCTTGGACAGATTAGGGATGGCGAGGGGCGCGCACATGGTTCATCTAACTGCATGTCGTTGAGCCGCCAATTATTTTCGCACTGCTCAGCCAACATGGAAGCCTTTAGTCAGGCTGCTTACTTGTAAATGAACTAATGAGTGAATAACACACACCAGGTAACAAAAAAGCTGAGCAGCCACTTGTCTAATTACTTTTGGTCCCATAGTAATTTGAGGGACTACAAATTAAAATGGCTATACTTCCTACACTGGTCACCCGATTTGGATGTATGTACCCTCAAATTAAAGTTGAACACTTGCACTTTGAACTCATATACATTTTTTATTTAAACTTCAAAATGTTGTGGTAGACAGCTGAAATAATGATAGCTTTCCGAATACTTATGGTACTGACTGTATATAAAAAAGACATAAACAGTGAAAATATGACTAAGCACTGTTAGGGTAATAATGAAAAATGTTCACAAGTCTGGAACAATTTCTTTTATTTTAAATATGTTCTTATACATTTTATATATGTTATTTTATATATTATTTTACTGTGGCATTTTTTTATTATTCTATTTCACCTGTATTTTACCAGGTTTGAGTATTGATTCTCATTTGCATTAAAGTCCTGGCCAATAAATGCATGACAGGGCAGAAAACAGAGTACTCAAAATGTACAAGAATACTATGGGATGTGAGGACATCAATTTTTTTCTAATTATACCAATATAATACACAATGGGTGATAAATGCAGAAATAAGTTACACTGAATTTGGTTTTTCATATTATATATATATATATATATATGATATGAACAGATATGATGCAATATATACAGATGACAAGTTAGGTAATTGTAAATCAAATCTTGTAAATTAGCTCATTACAGTGTGACTGGCAACGTGTTGAAGGCCACTGGCAATGAAGGCCACAGCACTAATGCATAAATATCAGTCAGTGCTGGCATTGGTGACAAAGCTAATAGCGTTATGATTGACTACAACAATTTGCGACCAGTATCATTTTAAAATGTTGAATATAGAAGCAAGGGAATCACTTTGTATTGCAAATTAAGATTATGTTGTCATTATGAGGAACACACATATTGCAAGTACAGCAATACCACTGGAAGCCTACACATACTTAGAACACACTAATGCATTTGCTACCTAATACAGTGACTGAAGCAGCGATTAGTGTGCAGGGTTGGATTATGAGCTGTATTGCCCTGCTCCCTGCTGTCATTCCATTGTTAGGGGGCGTCCTGCTCTAGGGATAGACATAGGCCATTTCTATTCGCTGAAAAAGTAGGTGTGTCGGGGGGGGTGTGCATCTTTCGCACCAGCTTCCTGTCAGCCACTACGTCATTTCCGGCGGGTGGGCTGCGCTGTGAGCAGGGTGGTGGGGAATTTTGACAGCGGTAGCGTTGTTCAGGAGACAAACAAGGACGTGTGGAAGGGGAGTACTTTCCCTCGTCGTTCGTCCAGATTTCGCACTGACAGCTTCGATACGGACCGAGATCTCTGACGTTATGGCGGCTTCTAATCGCTCTGTCCAGTGTAAGGTAGATTATTTATTATTGCACAAATTAATAAGATTTGTAATGCAACGATGTATGACTGGAATTACAGATATTATATATGCTTTTGACATTGAAACAAAGAATAACATTGACATTTGCCAGTATTCATCGACGGATGTTTTTTAGAGAAGTTTCAGATAAAAAACTAAAAACAAATTTATGAATAAATTAAATAGTGATGTTATAAGATACCATGCGTCATTGTTGTTGTTGAATGTGATTTCACATCAACCACGACATAGCTATGGATCTATACATGCTTTTTTGTAAAGCTATTCATAGCACTAGTGAATTATGTAGCCTATTTAAAACTAACCACCGGAGATCTAGAACATGAGTTTTGTAACATTCCTATACTCAAATACAACTTGCACATACATGACATTGAGCCTTGCTTTGATGATTGTAGTTGGAGAGACATTTTCTTATTTTATGATATGCATTTTCTGATTATTTTTCTCACTGCAGTATGAATCTATTAATACTTAGAATGTATAGTGTTATTTTCTGTATGTCTAGAGTATGCTATAAAAATTTACATTTTAGTCACTTAACAGACACTCTTATCCAGAGTGACATACAGTAAAGTACAGTGACATGCACTTGCTCTGGGGCACAATGACATTTAGCACGCTCAGGAATCGAACTGACAATGTTCCAATTACTTGTCCGACTCTATAATCTCTGAGCCATCTGAAAAGTTGGTCTTGATTGCAAATGGGGTGAGATGTGATTTTTACAATATAATCAGTGATAGAAATAGTCTGCCTGATTGAGATTTTTTGCCCACTACTGAAAGATTGGAACGGATTGATCAAAAGGCTAATATTTGTGCAAAATATGTAAATGCAGCCATCGGTATCAGCATGATGTTGAGGGTGAGCTGAGATTTGATGGGCCTACCTGGTCTATGCTGTTGGAGCAACTACAACACTTTAGTGTCACTTTTTGTCATGAAATGGGTGTGTCGTGCTACTACGTCAACATAAGCTATGCAGATTTGTGGCACCTCAAAATGTTTGTGAACTTTACCAGTATATTTTGTAGTGCTGGTGAGTTTGTTTTCGAGCCACAGAAGCCTTGTTCTGACATCAAACCGGATTTCCTATTCCGGTTAATATACAACAATGTTGTTGTCAAAAACAAGGTGTTCATAGTGTGGACATTGAAAACAAGACTCCCTTGCATTCTGGTCTATGTCTGTTAACTTTGGACACTGCTTTAAGTTTGCACTGAGTGTTGAGGGTAGGCTGAGTGTTGAGGGTAGGCTGAGGGTTGAGGCTAGGCTGAGGCTTGAGGCTAGGCTGAGCGTCGAGGCTAGGCTGAGCTTCGAGGCTAGGCTGAGCGTCGAGGCTAGGCTGAGCGTCGAGGCTAGGCTGAGCATAGAGGGTAAATAGATTTTATTTCAAAAGGTTCTATACAGCAAATTAGTGTGGACAAAGCAATTTAACCAACTGACGTAGCACTCACGCTAGCTAGTCCTTTTATGGGTGGGCTGAGAGTTCAGGTGGGACTCTGCAAAAGTAGGGATGAATTTTTGAAGATGAACATTCTTCAGTCTTGGCCTGTCCCTCTTTAAATCATACTGTTTTAGAACTGTATTAATACTATGTGTATAGTTCATTCATAGCTGTGCAATGTTGTGTATGTGGTGGAATGATTCCTCACTGAGTGGCTCAATGGTTCTTAGTAGTGGTGTTTATAATAGGTGAATAAAGGAATATGAAGCATATTTGCCTGACGACAGAAACGGAAATCTTCCACTGCACTGTCTGGACAGTGGCTGCAGATTACCACAAAGTTTGGTAGCCAGACAATATGTTTGTAATGTAAATGTATTCCAGACCACTATGGACAGATAGTTTACACATTAAGTTTGTACCTAAAGTGGGGGCAAATTTACCTAAATCCTTAGCCGTTCTAAGCCAAACACATCACACAGATATATTCACCAGTGCCAAATTGCACATTTCACCTGTGACTCTGAAACTAGACCCAAATCCTGCCGTACCTGTTCGTCCTTGTCCCAGTCTCACAGGAATGTGGCTTGGGTTTTTCCACATCCAGGCTTGTTTTGAATTGTACCCCCTTGCTGCCTACTTGTCCCTTTCACCAGACTGCAAAGGGTGTGTAGATGTTGGCTTTGCCTTTATTTCAGACTTCACACTCCATCCGTGATAGCTTCCGTTCTGGTTAAGTGAGTATGCTTTAGCAGTTTAATCAGTCGGTGATCTGCAATGTTTGCCTATCAAAAAAGCAATGCATTTTAATGGATTTTGTACAAGGACCACTGCTTGACTTGTTTAAATTTGGTTTGGTCAGAAAACAACTGTAAATTGATTGTAAACCATTTTAATTTCATTTGCAATGAGTCTATAGAGATCATGAAGTCAATATAGCTGTGCTCATACATCTATGTACCCCTGGCAGAATATAGGAAATATTGGGAATTTTCTGAAAATGTGACTGATCATGCAGATAATGTTTATTTATTACAGGAATAGTGGTCAGGTACAGCCTTTTATAATCACATTATTGTCTCAGGTTTATACACTGGCCTTTTTAACAAGGAGAACATGTGCTCCTAAGTTGAAAAATGTAGACGAATACAAGAAAATGTGTTAGGAGCACTATACAAATATTGTTATTGTGGCACTGTAAAACATACCTCAGTTTTCAGATTGCTTAACACCTGCCTTATACACCTTTTCATAAACATCCAGTGCCTTACTTCCTCTCTTACACACTTCTGAAATTGCATACATAATATGTACTATTTCAAGCGGCCAGCTTATAAACACTGTAAACATTTCATTTCTCTAATTAAAAAACCAGAAAAGCAAAGTATATGGGATAATGACTACACACAATATGCAGTGCTTTGTTACACAAAAAACCACGGCCTAAAATCATAATCTATAAAGACAGACCAGCACGTTCCCATTGGCAAACACAGTGGGAGCACTACTCATCATGTCGTCATTGCAATTCCTGTTCAAATGGCAAAATAACCAGTAGGAAATCAATGTCCCATCTAAACTGTTTGTTTAGATTTTTTTTCTCCAATATATTACAAAATATGTTCTACAGCTTTGTCGCTGAAAGAGAATGTTGTTCTGTGTTTACTACTCAAGATTCTACAGTGCATCTTTCAGGGACCACATAAAAAAATTGTTTCAAATTTTGTCAAGAACACAGGAGCAAGGGGTACCTGTCATCCAAAATGTAGAGGCGAGAAATGTGCACCCCCCTGGGCAAAAGCCACAAAAAATAGAACACATCAAACTATGTCTGAAATGAACACAAATCCAAAGAAAGGATAGACGTGGTCTTCAGTTAAGCAGTGATGGTTAGGGGCTGCATGACAGAGATGTACTAGCCTGTGCATGTATGCACACATAATAACATGCTAGGTTTAGTGGACAATGCGCTAAATCTGATACGAATCTGTCAACACAAAACTCTGAAATCTTGCTGAAAATATTTATTGATGCAGCTTGTGATCTGACACAAATTATACTATTGTTAACACTTCAACAACACATCCACTCAAGAGCTAGCTAGCTGCCTATTTAAAGGCTTGGGCTTCCAGACCCTTAATATGGCAGAGGCGGTTTTACTAGGCTACAATTGGTTCGTTGCGTTCTGCCTTACATTAGGGTTTTTGTAGTTCTTTGTACGATTACCATCAATGAAAGAAAATAGCATAAATAGTACAACTAGGAAAGTATTTGGTGTGTAAATTCCTCGCACAAGCATGCCCTGCTTGGATTTTGCCGTTTGCGCACATCTATGTTTAGTCACATATGAGAGTAAAACTGTTGCACTGTAAAGCCCTGTGTCTGTGCCTTTTTTATATTATAATGATATTTAAAATCCCCCATGTGGCCCTGATCAAAAGTTTACATACCCTTGAATGATTAGCATGATAATATATACACAAATGTACATACACAGGTTTAAATGGCTATTAAGGGTACGTTTCCACATCTGTGATTTGTAATTAGTGTCTGTGTATAGTCAATGAGTTTTGTAGCTCTTGAGAGACCCCTGCGCATTTCATCCAGGGCTGCACTGATTTGCTGGACACTGAGCCATGGCGAAAGAAAATGAACTGTCAAAGGACCTGTTGGGAAATGTTGTTGAATGTCATAAATCAGGAATTTAATGTAAAAATATATATCTGAAGATTTAAAACACCAATCAGTAGTGTTCAAACTCTTACAAAGTAGAAAGTAAGGGGTTATGTTGATTCCTAGCCATGGTCAGGTACACCAATGTATATCTCAGCCACAACCACCAGGACAATTGCAACACAAGCCACTTTAGCTGAAAATCATGCTTCTCTGCAAAAAAGTGGTCTTGTGGTTTCAAGCAACATTCAAGTTGCCAGAAAAAAGTAGTTACTGCACTAACACCACAAAACAGCCATCTTACAATATGCCAAACAGCACCTAGACAAGCCTCAAAACTGCTGTAACAAATTCATTTTTGAGCGATGAGACAAAAAATTAACTTTATGTTCACAACCATACAAAGTATGTTTTGAAAGGAGTCAGCAAGACCTATGACGAAAACAACATCATGCCTAATGTGGAGTATTCAGGTGGGTCTCTGATGTTGTGGGGGTGTGTGAGCTTCAGCGGCACAGGGAATTATTATTTTTTTAATTATTATTTATTTTAATTTTTCCTACATTTTCTCCCCTCCTAATTCCCTCTAATCCTGCGTTGTCGGCAGCTCCATAACTCCTTGGACAGATTTGTGGGATGACGAAGGGCACGCACATGGTTCATCCAACCACATGTCGCCCAGCCGCTGATTCTTTTCCTTTTTGTACTGCGAATCCAACACGGAAGCCTCTAGTCAGATCATGCGCGGGGTGATTACGTTCACCGCAGTTTAAACACAGGCGGCCGATCTGGACACAAGGAGTCGCTGGAGAGCAATGTGGCAGGATAGAGAATCTGATTTATCTAAGCCAAATCTCGGGCAGGGCCCAGGGAAAGTCAGAACCCATAGTCAGGCTCAAATCCATGACTACCACGATGTAGACTGTCGTGCAATGCAGCGACTTATCCCGCTATGCCACGTGGACACGCGGCACAGAGAATTTAGTCAAAATGAATGGCAAGTTGAATGCAGCATGTTATCAGAAAATATTGGGTAACAATTATAATTCAACTGTCCGGAAGCTGCGCATGGGAGACACTTTCCAACATGACAATGATCCAAAACACAAGGTCAAGTTGGCCGTCAGTGGCTACAGCAGAAAAAGGTGAATGTTCGGTAGTGGCCAATGGCCATCACAGTCTCCTGACCTCAATATCTTCGAGCATTTCATGCAAGACCACAAACAAAATAACAGTACCTGGAGGCTTTTCTCTTAAGAAGAATGGGCAGCTTTACCACCTGAGAAAATCAAGGGCTTCATCCACCACTATCACAAAAGATTGCAAGCCGTGATTGCTAAAGGGGGCATACACAGTATTAAGGACTAAGATTGTATTTACATTACGAGAGTTCAGCCACATATACTAGACATCTCGAGAAAAGCTTGAGACAAGACAAAATTGTGGTGTGTAAACTTGCAGGCCTCTCTCAAATAGCTGCTACATTTTAAGCGACCTCCGAGCGGTTTTCGAAAGATCCCACCTGGGGCTTTGCAAATGTAAATGCAGTTGTTCAGGAAAATGTTGAGAAATGTGTTTTGCATTCTTCATGTGTAGGTCAATGGGCTGGTCTGGTTTCTGAGCAAAGTTGTCACGCACCCAGCTCGAGATGTCTCGAAGGACATTCCATTACACGCCCGCAAACACGCGATTGCTGTCACAAGACATGACAATGTAAAAAGAACCAGTATGGAAATTATTTTTTCTCATCTCAAGCTTTTCTTGAGAGGTCTAGAATATGTGGCTGAAAGCTCTCATAATGTAAACACACCCTAACGCCCGTTTCAGACATAATCCGTCTGCAGTGCGGATGCGGTGCGTGTTGCAGTTCGTATGCGGTGCGGAAGCATGACAAGCCATTGTGCTTTCACACATCACACGTTTGCAGTGCACTACTCATCCGAAGTTTGTTCCACAAATCAGTGGCGTAGGCACGGGTGAAATCAGATGCGTAATGCACTTTTTGTTATAGCCTTGACAAAAAGTATTTTTCTCTAAACCTAGTCTATTATAGTGTAATTATAAAATGTGTCAATTTTAAAAGAATTTCTGAATTATTTTCGTTTAAAAACAACATCCACATATACTTAGGCCTACACATTTAAGTGTATGCGCAAAAATAGCAACCAACGTGACCCCAGCGAATATCACAGGAGACTAACAGTTTAGTAGACTAATTAGTATGCATTAGTTAGCACATTCAGCAGCTAATTACTAATCTTTAGCCGTTTGTGCCAGTACAGTGCGATACATCGAAGTTGTGCACTTACAGTTCCACAGATTTTATGCATAGTGTTGCGTTTGTTTGTGACAGGTATTTTAATGTATGGTCTGTTTGATACGGACCAAAATCAATGTATCCCCTTTCACTGTAGAGACAGTACATACATTTACTATTTATTCCTCAGAACTTGTTAAACAACCAAGTTTTGTAACATTGATTAATTTACACACCCTGACATTTTTTTGTTTGCTCCCATGACCGGTCAACACTGTCAGTGTTTCAAATGAAAGAATACAATAAATTAAACTGTAATACACGATCAGCATGAAGCAACAGATTGGTTAAATGAAATACACAATTGTAATTATAGTCAGTGATATCGATTAGTGTGAGGCATTTATAAATAGATGGCATTTTTTCCCCAGCTTTTCTTCCTGCTTTATGTCTGGATTATATTATTTTATGCTCTTCAAATTTACAGTTGAGCAAAATATGCGGCTCTCATAAGATTTGTCTGTGTCTGCGATTGGTCCTGGTCCACACACCGCCTATTTTATGTGAACGCGCTTGTCACTAGATTGAGAAACCCTGGGTTGATTTAATGAATTAATAATCACCGTCGTAACACCTCGTCTCTAGATCGCAATTGTTAGGTTTAGTGAAGCCTGGTAATAAAATGAACTCTATGGCATAGTGAACTTGCTTCTTAGTATAGGCCTCTGTTTTGTAGAGAAAAAACGTGGCACACCAAGTTTTTTAGATGCACACACTCACATAATTTTTTTTTGGCTACGCTACTGCCACACATTCAAAAATGGCTAAGTAATTTTGATGATACAAAATGTCTACATTTTACACTGAACACCTGCAGCAGCAGAGCTACTGTGTTCCCCCCACCCCCCGACCCCGCATTTTGCAACTCTTGGGACAATACTGATTTCTTTTTTTTATTTCTTGACCTGTAATTTAGTAACTGTAAAAAACTGTAGGCTAGTTATACATATGATGAAATTATTACAATTTCTCATCAAGCTATATAAATATTTATGTGAACAATGCACTGTCACTTTAATTCAGTGCAGTGCAGCACAGCAAAAATAGACTCTGTTCGGAAACGATCGCTGTACTGCTGTATACGCACCGCTCCTGGAACAGATCACCGGCATGCAGTGTGAAAGCTCTAGCCTGTTAACATGGGCACGGAAAAATATACGGACCGCGTACGCACTGCAGACGGAGTATGTCTGAAATGGGCGTGAGGGTATGAAAACGTTTGAATGGGGACACTCGTTATTTTCTCTATTGCTATGTTTTGTTTGATGATATAGCATTTTTGTGATGCCTTATAGTTTAATTGGAATCCCATTAAAATAATGTTTTGCCTGATCACGCATATTTTCTTTAAAACATTTTACAAATTCTGCCAAGGCATGTAAACTTATGAGCAGAAGTTTAGATCTGCCATTGGTGTACAAAAGTAGTTCTCACATCTTCGATGTGCACATGAAAAATGACATTCGGTCCTGCAGGGGATCTGAGCGGCTGGGTTCTCTTCCTCCAGCATAGTTGAAGTTGCCTGTCGAGTCTGTCACTGCATGCACTACATGAAACTGAAATATCTTCTTAAAGTGAAACAACAGTCACTTGAACCCCTGTAATCTCCTTCCATCTGAAATGTCCCATTTTGCAAAGAAATCATTGGTTTAGAAGACTTTCTGAACATGCAACTTCACTAGAAACCATACGGGAATTCGAGATCTAGGAATTATATAGGATGTCTATGGTTGGAACAGTGCAGATATAGGTGATGTCCATGACTTGCAATCTCTGGACAAATCCCCATGCGCGCCATGTGTTGCACATGTGTAGGCTCTTATTTAAGAGGTTGTTATTAGGCATTCAGTTTTTATGTGGTTTGGCTGCACTGGGAGAGACTTCTTTCAAGGACACCTGAGACCGGTAATCGGCTTCTACTTGGCTTCTTCAGGTGGCCTCATTGAGACAGAGATGGAGGAAGATAGAGAGGGAGAGGAGGAGCGGATGGCCTTTGTTTTTCTCCTCCAACAAGAATTTCTGGTTTCCTATACTACCTGCTTTTTTTTCTTGAATTTATCAGCTGTTGTTCTCTGTGAGTTCAAAAGGGACGTGCAGTAAGTAGAACTGGTACTGTAGGTGTGTTCACTAGACAGTTTCAGTTCTAGATTCATTTGTTGCAGTATTAAAAATTGGTTGTTTATAGAAGACACATCCATAGAGATGACTGATATATGTGTAAAAAAGGGGCATGTAGTGTTCATTTGTTGGTATGTACTTGTTTGCCCATGTCTGTGCATGAGTGTCTTTCTTTACACTGCTTTCAAATGCTGAGCGATCAATAACCTCACAACCCTACTTTTCATATTACAGATTCAGGGCCCCTCTGGTATTTCTCAAGCCTGTGTAGACAAACTAAAGGCCTCAGAGTAGGTCTTACGACAGTAATCGACAGAGAACCCAGCTAGCCTGTTAAGTTCCTTAGAAGATGTGGGGACAATGTTTTTCGATTGCATAGTTAGTGTGAACAAAGCTATAAGTTTCTTGACCTGACCTTAAAATAATTTATAATGTTATGAAAACATTTTACTCTGATTCCCTGGAAGTTTAACTCAGGGGTTTTATAATCATCATATAATATATTTTAAAAACAATTGTACCAATGCATTACTATAGGCCCTAATAAGGTGAACACTTCATATGATCAGTGACATTAAAAATTCCGGTCTTCTGTTCTCTATCCATGAAAATAGGACCACTATTTAGACTATTTAGTATTCTGACAGAAATTCGGATCAGTTCTGGCCAATTAGTGGGTGGAGCCAACACACCTGAACACTGAGCAAGATGAAATATCTTTTTGAGGATGTTCAGAACTAATTATATACTTTCTGACAATACTTATGTTATTTTAGTCTACCATTATATTTTGTTTACATTTACAGGATATTTCTAAAAACCAAAGACAAACAATATTAACATTATGTGAAAACATTACTTTAAACCGCACCGTGAGTAAACCTGTTGATAACATTAAGCTGCCAATTCTTTAGAATATTTTAGAAAATGTCCATGTTATTATACCATTTGGAAATTCCTCTTTGAGCATTACCAAAATTGGAATTAAATGTAACCGAGTTTGAAGTTTTGGAAAACGTTCTGTTCCTTCTTTCAAAATAATTCATAAAAAGTGTACATAGATGATTTAGAACTGACACTGAGTCTGGGGATAAGTAAGAAAACATAAGAGTAAAAATGGTTTGTCAGAAAACATGGTTCTCAAAGAAAGCAGATACATGTCATGCTGTCTCTCTCTCACTGTATGCCTATTTCTATTTCTTTTTCCCTCGCTCTACCTCTTTGTCTCCCTGTTTCGATCTCTCCCCATCTTTCCTTCTCTCTATCTTCCTCTGTCTCTCTGTTTGTCTGTCTGTATGTGGCTCTGTCTGGCTGTCTATCTCTCTCTCTGCCTCTTTCCTTTGCTCTCTCTAGTTTCTGTTGGATCAACTCCAGGGACTTAAAAGCTCCCTCAGAATGACCTCTGAAATCACAGCATTCATCTGGTCCAACACCACAATCTCAATGGCCGCATTTAGGCCTGCTCAAAGGTAGTTCAAAACACAGGGAGAAAGGTGCCATTTGCGGTGCAGACTACTGTATCTTCAGTGGTAAGATCCTCTAGCCTCTTCTATAGGATTGACACATAGCCAGACTTATAGTAAGCTGCTCTGGACAGAAGCTTGTCACAGCTAATGACTGGGAGGAGCCATAGCCTACTGGTGTCAATTGACCCTTGACATCCTCAAATCCACAGGTGCAGGATTGGTCTCATTTGCCTAGAAGCACAGACATTGGGTTGGGTTGTTGGTTGGATGCTAACGTAAACACTATTAAAACAAAATGTAACGTTACTTACCGGAAAAACTGAACTGCCAACTCTTTTGAGTGTCTTGTCGTACAACCGAACGCCATAGCCACGCCCTAAAGGCCCTTTGCTTAATCGTCAATTTTAAAATCAACAAGACCCTAATTCAACCATAACTCATTATGAAAATGTTTCCTGAGGTAATAATCAAGTGAAAGTGTCTCTCATTCTCATAGACTATTACAGCATTTTTGCAACCAAACGTATCATCCCCAGCTGGAATTTTCTCATTTGCGTCACTTTGCCAAACCAGATGCTCACCCTGTGGTTTCACTACTGGTCCAGTTACACAGGATGTCTGTGAGCCCTATCTGAAATCTATGGGAAATTATTGACTGAAAAATCTGATCTGTAATTATTGAAGGATTGAAGCATTCTGAAACTAAACAAATTGATTGTTCCTAAATCTGCCATTTTAAGATTAATTTGCTGTGAATTAACTACGGTATAAATTTGATGAATTAACAGTTCAAAACTCTTAACAGTGATGTAAAGAAAAAAATCATTCAAGTAAGCGGTGGAAAGAGGAAGTAGTATGCTGCTTTGAAAATGTCTTATTCAACCTATGTAATGTATTCTCTGTTCGATTTGCACTGCTTAACGAACACAAGTCGACTTGGCAGCCCCACCAGGTGTGTAATGGACTCCAATGTCAAACTAGGAAATGTAACAGGATCCACACAGCTACTATACCTAGTAGAATGAAGCTCTCCCAGCATGTTCACCTTGTGGTAGAATGGACAGAATTCTCACAGCGAGCAGTCAGACCCTGTTTTGCACCTAGCCTCCTCCCATGCTTTCGGTTACTGTTGTTCAGTTTGTTTTCATGCACATGCTGTTCCTGCTGTAATCCAAAGGGAGAAAAGGTTATTGTTGTGTCTGCTATTATTTAAACCCAGTCACGTGCGCAGTAAACAAGCAAGAACAAGTTGAGTTGAGCTTTCTTCCAACCTGTGACCAGTGACTACATTACACTATGTGTTCTCATCAATCAGAAAGCACTATGACAACAGCAGGTGATATTTGTCTGGTAGCTATTAGCCAGCAGTCTGGTCAACCTGATCCACACTAGCTGATTGCTCTTGTACGATAGACAGACGGACTGACGGACAGACAGAGGATATTGTCTGCCTGACCCTCCTGTGTAATTTGGGTGCCATGCCGGAGGTGCTTGGCACAGCGGGGCCAGCAGCTGGTCAGGGGCAGGGACACAGTCCTGCACGTCTCTCATTTGGAAAGGGTAGGAGGTATGTGCACGTGTCCGGTCCATCTCCCTCTTACAGTAGTATCTTCATGTCTGGGTGAGTGGTGCTATAGACAGGGAAGAAGCCATCACATGAATATTGTATACAGCAGGTGTTTTATTAGGATGTCGGTAGTCTCATTAATAATGGTGCTGATATCTATTTTGACTCTCACATGTACATAGTATAGTAAGTACTGACTGATAGCGTTGCACAGACCGCCTTTCATATACAGCATACTGTAGTTTGGCCAGATTGATTTTGCAATGTTGCTCTATATCTGATCCTGCTCACCAATTTGTAATCCAGCTCGACATGGCCGCATCCAAGACTGATGCAGAGCTCAGGTGTAGCTTTAGTACGATGTTTTTACCTAGTGCTGTTTGGAACGACGATGGGAGAAAGAGTGAAAGAGGAACTCCTACTATCTTTGCTATTTTCCTCAGGATATCAGACTAGTTAAGAGTGGAATCAGAAAGAAAGGCACAATCCACTCTTAATCTGATGTACAGAGACAGTTCATAGGTCAACATGTACCATAAACATCACTTCCTTTGTACACACTGGCCTATTTAGCCTATCAACCCTACGGAATTCACACCTTCCTTTGCAGTCGGCATCAGTGTGGATGCATCATATATAGGGATTTCCCTGAAAAGTTCAGCTGAACAGGAAATACTCCAGACTAGTTCTCTGTATTTAGTTCATACAGTAACTAGGTAAAAGTGGTTTGGTCCCATTTAAATAACAAGCAGAGGGAGGCGTTTGCTTCTGTGAAGATAGACTATACAGCAGCGTAATTCAACTCCGGTCCTGAATGGCCTAAAACGTTCAAGGTTTTTTTGCTTTTACCTGGTAGTTAGTTGCAATCACCTGGTGTCACAGCTTGGAATCAGTCACTTATTAGAAAGCGAGAACAATAAACAGAAATGTTTTGGCCCTCCTGGACCGGAGTTGAATAGCCGTGGATCAGCATGCTACAGTTGGTTCCTGGATTCATCAAAGTGGACCAAGAGATGAAGTTAAAATATTGTGGTCATTCTGTAAAGTAGCCTAAATCTTCCTAAAAAGTTCCACTGTTACAGTAAACATTGTTGCTTTGTTTGTGACCTCTCTCTGACCTCTTAGAGTGTTATTGTGAGTATCATTCTGACACCAGTCTGCTGTCGAGTCATGTGACAAAGTCCACCAAAAGAGTTTACGTAACGTTTGGGTTTAATGTTTACCACATCTATAATCCGGAATGCCTTAACAATCAGGACAGGTTATAATGTGTTTAACTTGTTAGTCGCCACACAAGATTACTGCATGATCACAAATCACAGATTTATAGAGCTGTAGTATGAAATCTGGTAAACTCTGGAAACATTGGATAACAAATAAATTACCTAATACTTGGGAGATGAACATTTCACACAAAAGTCTTATAATCTAGATCTGATATCACAAGTGAGTATTTTTTTATTACGAGAGGTTTGGTAAAAGGGTTAATGGGGACACAGAATTTTGCTTTATTACGCGGTGGGAGCCTAATGTGTAGGTCTAGCAATGAAGTGGGCATGCACATCTTAAATTACTACAACCATGGTCTGATCTTGTAACAGTAAGTAAACTCATCTCAAACAAATCACAAGCAAATTACAAATCTCATTTGTATTTTTGGAAAGGAATCCAATAAATTAAGTAGATATTCTCCAGCAAACTAAATGACTTGCTAAATGAGAAGGTTTCCAGACAGTGTATTAGTTAACTAACTTGTTCATCAGAGCCATCCTGGCCTTCGGGAACACTGAGTTTGTTTCTGTGTGATTGACCTCGGCAACGGTTCTATGGTAAACAACTTATTAGTGTCTTATGATCCTTCAGAAGCCTACAACACATCCGCTGAACGCTGTCCCCACCAGTGCCATCACCTCACCCAGGAACCTGCCCTTTGACCAGCCTCCTTATAGATGAGAGGGCAATGGGTGGCCGGCATATCAGTGTGCACAGATAAGGCCCAATGTTGTTTGTTAAGGGCATGGTCAGACTGCGAGCCTCATAAAAGAAACACTGCAAACACATAGGGTGCATCCAAAATGGTGCTCTATTCCCTACATAGGGGATTTCTTTAGACCTCTGAGCCAAATTTGCTAGCCCTGGCCAAGGAGGTGCACTTTAATAGGGAATAGGGGGGAAATGTGGACACAGGACGGACTGGTTCTTATGAGCCATCCCTATCACCCCATATCCCTAAGTGGTCTGGGATGGTGAGGCCACAGTTCGACTCTGGAGGACCTTCAAGCTAACAGGCCTGTGTTGCTCACACCACAGGACTGATGAGTTAAACATTAACACTGGCTTTGCTCAACCACCCATCATCACAATCAAATAGAATAAACACTAATGAACAGCACGTGGATTAAAGGATAGGTGTGCAACTGGGGAAAGGTAGGGGTTGTTTAGCTTGGATTTGTTTGTACCTGTTATTAAGTTATTAAGTTGTTTGTTTTGTTTATGTCTGGATTACTTTTAAAATACTGCGAGTCACAGATGTATACATTTAATGTTTAGACCAACATCACCAGAAAAGTTGTCTAGCACTGAATTCTGCTGGAAAAAATAATAATTCTGCTTAAAAGTATGTCAACCCCTTGTGCAATTCTAGATTGTTTTAGTTAAATCAAACCAGTTTTATGTGACAGAACAGGTTTACATTTACTAATCCAGACATCCCAAGTCTCCCGGATGTCCCTGGAGTCTCCGGCATTTTAAGATGCCCGCATATGATATACAATATCCCGGACATCGATTTTTTGTTTGAGCAAGAAAATCAATGTCTAGGATATTGTATATAATTTGCAGGCGTCAGAAAGCTGTGATTACAATGCATGAGACTCTCAGGACACCCTGGAGACTTATGGTGTCTGCTAATCCTATACTCTATGATGGTTCTATGAGTAGGGCTGGGCGATAATTCGATATTTATCGTTATCAAGTTTTTGTAAATAGTATCGAGAAGAATATCCCATATCGACATATCGCCATAACAGCTGGTTTTGTTCTGAAACAAAGAAACATCTAACATATCTGTAATATTTGTTACAAATGTAAATAGTTTACGTCTCCTTCCCTAATTAGCTAAAATGAAAGAAACATGTTTGTGAAAGCAAATTCCGTAGTCGCATGTTTGTGTTCAGTTCACATTTGCACTAAGCATTGCAAACGTTTTGTGTAAGATTAGAATGTCTGTTTTAAGTACTTTCTCCAAACAGGGATGACCTAATATAATATTCTTTTAAGGTATTTGATTGTTTTATTAGAATCGGCAGAAGTATTGCAAACTATCGACATTTTAATTATTTTAATTTTTTTTAATTTAACCTTTATTTAACCAGGTAAGTTGACTAAGAACAATTTCTTATTTACAGCAACGACCTGGGAGCAATTAGGGTAAAGTGTCTTGCCCAAGGACACAACAACATTTGGCTCAGTGGGGAATCGAACTGGCAACCTTCTGACTACAAGTCTGACTCCCTACCCACTGAGCCATCTGCGCCCCATTTGTCTTTCCTTCCTGAAGGTGGCTTTCAGAGGCTTTTTATGGGGCCTTCCTCATGCTGTTTTCTACAGATACAGTATGCAGCGACTAGCCTAATAACTTGCATCCTTCGTTCGTTCCTGTACTTAAATGTGCGCATTTCCTTGAGGATTGTAATATAATTTTTTACAAATATTAGGCTACATGAAAACAGCAATGAGAACACCGATTTCGAATTTTGCCATTTCAACTTTACTGGAGAATTGCTTTGAGGAAAATGGAGTTGTGATTCTACAGTGTTTTTCAATAATATGCACGCGTGGCTCCGTGCATTTTAGGCTGTGATTCTGTGTGCAACAAATCACCTCATTGCAGGGAAGCATTATCCCATTTAAATGCGATCACAGTAAAGAAAAATGCAACGTTAGGTATATGATTATTAATGAAACGGCAAGCTAGTCTGTACTGTTTATTAGAAGTACATAGACTTTGGCAGTAATGTTTTAAACCCTGTCGTGCATGCAAATGTAAATGCAGCAGCATAGCTTTGTGCCTGCCTGCTTTCAGCGCAATTCATTATTAGGCAGAGCTAAGCGGGGGGAGCTAAGCGAAGCGTCGTAGGCTAGTCCAGACTCGGACTAATATGGTATAGGCTAATGGAAATGCAGATACTTGTGCTTAGATTAATACATAATGTTTTTGAACAGTTTACTTAATGAGCTTTGCAACTTTGTGCAATATATTTTTGGAATGTGGAAAACATCCCACTTTGTAATTTTTTATTTGGTAAAATATATTATTTATGGCACAGGTGACATTTCATGTTTTTGCCCTTCAGTTGAGTTTAAAATAAAATAGACACAATGAAAAACAAACTCTCTTTTTTTAAATTAGTCATTTAGATTAGCCGACCAATCGAAAAATTTGTTGAAAGATTAGTTGTTAGAAAATTTGTGATAGTGGCAGCACTAACCTAAAACAGAAATATAACAAGGTCAATCCGTATTTTTTGTATGTATTGTTTTTATTTCTTTATACAGCAGACAATACACTTTGATTTAATCAAGTCACAGCAGGTCCTATATATATATTTCAATATATCGTCAGACATATTGTATCGAAAAAATATCTATTTTATATCGTGATATCATTTTTTGGCCATATCGCCCAGCCCTAGTTCAGAGGCTATCGTGTGTATAGTAGAAAAATAAAATGTTAAAAGAATCTGTGCTGGTGGACAAATAAGTGAACCCCAACTTGCAACCAACACTTTTTGACTGGCAAAATGGCAGCCAGTAGAAACACAAACTGCTAAGGTGAGTTGTACAAAACCTTTATTTTTAGTAAACTCTGTGTACACAAACAATGTTCTCAATGATGGAGTTCATGTGTACAGGCCCTGGTCATACTTCGAGCAAATGTTCATGTTGTGTCAAGCCTTCTTAGTTTTAAAAATAGCGACTTTGATGCTATCATATTAGTGCCCCTATTACTCCTGTTCAAAAGCGATTTCACGAAAAGTGGCGTTTCCGTCATAATTATGCTTTTAAACAAAAGTTTCACATGGATACATTCTAAAAAGACCAGAAAATGGGTTAGTTGAGGCGGCATTCTTCTCCCGGGGGGGGGGGTGCAGGGCAGGCATCGTAGTCGCAAAATGCGAAGGTATTTAGACTGCTTACGGATACTGTTGACTGAGCACAATAATAATATGTTAATTATTATTATGTCATATTAACGACCTGTTTCGGATGCAACACACGGCAGATTTTATTTTTTGGGACTGCATAGTCAAGGCGGAAGACGTTGGTTGTCTAGGCGGTCTCCTTGACTGCAAAGTGGTGCGGGAAACCCTGGGTTTGAACCTGACTATGGGTTCTCTACCCAGACCTCCTGCACAAGGCATAGTACATTGGCATAGTGCTGCCCGGGATTTGGGTTAGATAAGTCATATTATTTATCCTGCCACGTCACTCTCCAGTGACTCCTTGTGTCCAGATCGGGCGGCTGTAAATTCAATTACAGAAGTAAAGTTGGTGAACGTAATCATCCTATACATGAGCTTACTAAAGTCTTTTGTGTTGGATGAGCAGTGCAAAAATGTATTTACGGCTCTTCGAGGTGGTTGGATTAACCATATGCGTGCCATTCGACATCCCACAGATATGTCCAAAGAGTTGCGGAGATGCAGAAAAGGCAGGGTTCAGTGGGAATTGGGAGTGGAAGAAAATGGGGAGAAAAAAAACATGTGGGATCTGGGATGTTCATGCTTCCTTCAAGTGCATGTTGCTGAGCCATCAATGCTTATCGCACTGCTTTATCAACAAGGAAATTGTTAGTCACTCCACGTGCAGAAGGAGAACACATTCACCGCCTATATTACCGATGCATAGTCTGAACTGTTCATCTGAAGAGCAACGTGGCAAGTAATTTTTGTCAGACTTTTCTATCTATTTACCCTGGGTAGCGCTGCACCAATTTGCTTTGCCCCATGCTGGAGCTCCAGGCGTAGTTGAAGATGTCATTACCACAACCAAATTGCCACCATAACAGTGCAGCGATATACCACGAGAAGCCACTTTACCAAGGGGTTCTAGGACAGAACGTCAGGCCATCAGTCAAAGAGCTAAATCTGGGTCTTCCAACAATGCAACAATGCAAAGCATTCATGTAAATCTACCAAAGAATGGCTCAAGAGAAATAATATTTGTATGTTGGATTGGCCGAGTCAAAGTCCTTACCTAAATCCAGTCAAGATTCTGTGGCAGGACTTGAAGCAGGCAGTACATGCCCGACACCCCTCAAAAGTCACATACAGTAGCATGTGGCACCTCACAATTACTGTAGCTGAATTCTGTAGGGAGAAGTGGGCTTAAATTCTTCAAGACAGTGACTGATTAGTGGCTATAATGTTTACTTCAACTGATCATTGCTTATGGAGGATCCACATGCTACTGAATGAAGGAGTTTACATTAACAAGCCCTAAATCTCATGAATTACTTTTCCAGCTAACTATTTTATAAAACCCAGTTGTGAAATTTGAACATATGAAAAGTGTTGTCCCTGCGCAACCCAGAAACTTTGAGCAGTTGTGAATGTAACCAGCATTAAATAGTGGGAATGTCTGCTACAGTAGGGCAACATGATCAGGGATGGTGGATGGGCGGTTAAGTATCCAAACTTTAACCCGGTGGTCGCAAGTTCAAATCCAGATGGAAACGATGTGGTGCTTTTGTTCCATTCCAGTGAAGTGAACCTTTGTTTTTTCTAAACAGGCGGTTTGTGAATGTCTGTTTTCTGTAAAGTTAACCTTGACATTAATCCTAACCTTAACCTCAGTAAAGTGTTGCCTAATCTTAACCCTACCGTTAACCGTAATCAGTTAACTGTAATTGGAATCCCTATGGAATGTATGGAATGTACCGTGATTGCATAATGTAATTCATGTTTTCAAAATTTTTCCCTGAGAATGTAATTCCAGGATTTCTGTGATGTATGGATGATTTTATCAAACATGAAATCTGGGTTTATGTTGAATACATTTATTTTGTTAAATAATGTCATCCTAGGATGAGGACTGCCATAGGGTTTGGATCCACCCTGTTAGGACATTTTATTCAATTTATTCATTTCATGTATTGGGACTTCATTTCACACCTATCTCTTGTTTTATTAATTATCATTATCACAAGCTGAGCCCGTCTCCCATTAAGTGTTTGTGTATATACGTACCATATGTTGCCCTCTGTTCCCTGTTCGTTGTGTGTCAGTGTGGATTTCGTCCCTGTGGCTTGTGAAGAGAGGGCTGAAGAAGAACTTATAAATTATTACCAATAGTGACTTTACCACGTAATGTATCATAGGTCATTTATGTTTGAAAATCTATGGCATACGCTCTGTACTACACTGTAAAAAACATAAGCTTGCGAAAACGCAAAATTCCATTGCAACCTTATGCATTAACATTTTTGTGTTTTCCCAATGACGTTTAAGGCGTTTTCCAAACTACAAAAATGCTGTCGTCTTTACGAATAATTGTTCGTTCTACCAGTGGGCACAACTTAAAATTCATCATTCTGCCAACGTAAGATGGTTGTTGAGTTAACAGTGATGTGATCAAAATCACCTGATACTTATTTTCCACCATAATTTACCAATAAATTCATTAAAAACCCTACAATGTGATTTTCTGGATTTTATTTTCTCATTTTGTCTTTCATAGTTGAAGTGTACCTATGATGAAAATTACAGGCCTATCTCATATTTTAAGTGGGAGAACTTGCACAACTGGTGGCTGACTAAATAGTTTTTTGCCCCACTGTAGCTGTGTGTGTTTATATGTAGCTGTGTGTGTATATATAGCTGTGTGTATATATAGCTGTGTGTGTATGTAGCTGTGTGTGTATATAGCTGTGTATATGTAGCTGTGTGTGTATATATAGCTGTGTGTATGTAGCTGTGTGTATGTAACTGTGTGTGTATACTGTATATAGCTATGTGTATGTAGCTGTGTGTGTGTATATATAGCTGTTTATATGTAATTGTGTGTGTGTGTATGTAGTGGGTGCATAGCGTGTAGTATTCAATACATCATTCTTCTGTACCAGACAGCAGAACCATGAACACTCAGCTTTCTTTTTTTATGATTTGAGGGCAAAATGATTTAGCACAAACTACAAGCCCTCTGCTTGTCTGCAGTTAGTTCACCTGTGTCGTGTTAGGAACATACACCTATTACTTGCACCTCCGTCACTGGACATTGCCATGAACACGAAAGCTCCAGCCGTGTTGATGACCAAAAGTAGAATGGGGCCGATGACTTTAAAGAGGCCAATTACTGTTTCCTCTAAATTACACATATTTTGCTTGGGAATATCACAGCATTCCTAAGAGAGGCTAATATTTAGTGGAAAACTATGTTGCATTATCACCATATTAGCAAATGCACTTTTCAATTTGTCTGTCGTTGTTAATTAGCTGTCTGTCAAAATAGCTAGTGATACTTATATGTTAGCTAACATATGATGGACTTCCGTCATTATTAACTAGCTAGGTAATGTTGTAATGTGTCTGAAATTAATTTGTTGATTGTGTGTTCAAGCATTAATAATTTTAATCAGTTTTTACTGAGAATGCAGTGAGTAGAATGCTCAGTTGGACATCATCCCCGAAATGTATGTGTTGTGACGAAACATGCAACCCATAAATTCAGCTATTCTTCAAACTATTACATCTTCCCCCTAGCTTGCTGACTGTTACACTTCTCTTCAGACCGGGCTCTCAAGGCTCTGCAGGGGAGAGGGTGAGGGGGTTGGCCATACTATAGCAGTGATCTATCAGACCAACCAGAATGCATATGGGATGACACTTTCTCTGTTCAATGTTATCATGTTAGTAAGACATCTCTGTTAGACTCCATGATAGCCTGCAGCATGTTATATTGGAGAGCATGTCAAACCAGAAAATTTAACAATGATTGCAGTTAGGTAGTATATTATTGTTTTGAAGTCTCTTCCTTCCCGATTTTCCCGGAAATGTCATGATATCGTCATGGAGATTCCAGTTGTCCCTTTGTCAGTCCCTTATGGATAGAATGGGCCCCTCCACCCTCGAAACCCCAACATACATACACAAGGTGACCTTCCCTGTCCTCCTGGATGTCCTGCATGCGGCCCTCCTCAGCAGACTTGGTTGAGCACAAAGGGGTTTGACCTCTGGGACAAATTACTAATATTACCATAGCAACCTCCTGGCCTCTCATCTCAAGCTTTCTCTGTTACAAGGCTATCTCACTGCCTGTCTGTCGTTCTGTCTGTCCTTTCTTTCTGCCTGTCTGTCGGTCTGCCTGTCTGTCCATTATTCTCACAGCCTGCCTGTCTGTCTCATGCTCTGTCTGTCTGTTTGTCTGTTAGTCTCACAGCCGTCTGTCTTTCTGTCTGTCTTTCTGTCTGTCTACCTTTTGATCTGTCTGTCTGTTATTTTGTACAGCCAGCTTGTCTGTCTCATGTTCTGTCTGTCTGTCTGTCTGTCTCATTCTCTGTTTTTCTGTTAGTCTCACAGCCTGCCTCTCTGTCTCTGACCAGCCCTCCCTGCCCCCGTTTAACTGTCAGTCTAGGTTAAAGTGGAACATGGCTGATATGGTGAGCCTAAGTGACTGACCATGTGTTTGTTTACAGCCTTTCTCTGTCGTTGATGACAGGAATGGGGCATAGTGGCACAGGTCAGTGACATGCAGAGCTGCTGATGCTGAGGTCATGAGGACAGTGCCATAGACAGTGTGGTTAAAAAGTACAAAGTAAAAGTCGTTTTCTGGGTTTGGTTTAGTTCACAAGTTTTGGGAAGTTCCTAATTAAGACCAAAATGACCAGATAAAGGGAGGTCATAACTAACCAGTGATTTTTTACATTAGTAGAAAGTATTAAAAAATATATATATTTTGAATAGTTGTAGTTATAAACTTCCATTTCCTGCTTATTTTGTTTTATTTAGAAACCTCCCAAAATTGGTGAACCCAGCCAAGTACTTTTACTTTGTACTTTTTACAACTCCCGTAGTGCATAGCTACTGATGCCGTGGTCAGTGACATTATCACTCGTGCTTTTATGTAGCCCACACAGAACGCGTCAGCTACATATGAGTCAGTCGTGATTTACATGTCAGCCAGCCAGTCAAAACATTATCAGATGTAGAATTGGTAGTGTCAACTGTTATTCTGTTACACAACTATTACTTTCTTTTAGCTTGCTATTTGAAACATTAGTCATTAACTACATCTGTAAATTGACAGAATGTGTATATGTGTCACCTAGTCCTATTGTAGTCTACGACTTGGCACTGTGGTGAAGCACCAGTGATGAGTGACATAAATGTCCTGAAACAGGATGACTTGTTAATATAGACATCAAGCAGCAGAATGACTGACAAGGCCAGCTCTATAGAGCTAACCCAAACTGTTCATATAACTTAGACATACGGCTATTATTAGACCATGCACTTTCTTTTTTACTAAAGGCTACAGCTAATCTATGATAACATGAAATACCATGCATTTCATTTGGTAGTACAGCTATCTGTGACTGGGGAATACATTGAGAGGTTTAGGGCTGCAGTTCTCTTTGAACATTCACATACCATAAGAGAACTCCATAAACCAGGGCCTGGAATAGATGTGAGCCGTGACCGGAGTCAGTTGGGGTTAGACTTAGCCTACATAGCCTAGGTAGGGTCATGCCCTGGCAGCTTACTGCTAGCGGGTCTCCGATAAAGCAAATGCTTGTTCCTGGGTCCATACCCCCTTCTCAATACTCACCCACTGTCAGACCAACGCTCACCGTCTTTATAGGCAGCTTTACTGGAGATTGACCCAGTTTGGTCATGGAGGTGGTGTTAGAGACTGATCCAAGGTTAGGATTGGTGAGGAATATTCTGAGCCCAGATCTGGGAAGGAGGGTATCTTTTTTTCCCCCAGAACAATTTAGTACACTTGCTCTCTTAGCCCCATCACCCAGCTAAGCCTAGCACAACGTCTTCTGTTCCTCTTCCCCTCCTCTTCCAGAGCGTTAGGGCTGAGAGCTAGGTTGCTGCCTCTGGAATGAAAGTTGAAGGGACTAGATTTGACCACACAGTGTCTTTGTCAGCAATACAGTTCATTAGTAATGGTGGTTAATGTTGTGTTACATGATTGTGATGAAAAGAGTGCAACGATGCAAGAATATGCAGTATTCTATGTCCTGTGTGTCCTTGTTTCCCGTTCCATTTGGATATTCTGTTACCTAACGCTCCCTCTTTTTCACCCAGGCTGATGAGTGATCCTCCCCTCGGTCCAGTTCTCCATCATGGTCGACATGGAGAGCCACTATCGACCGCCATCCCCGTTGGAGGACTCTGTGCTGGGCAGCCCGCTGAGCGGGGATTTCCTTGGGGGCATGGAGGAGCTGCAGGACATCTCCCAGTCCATCGACGGTGACGCCCTCAGCACGTTGGACATCCGAGAGTACCAGTCCAGTATCGGCTCTGGCTCTGAAGGATCCACTGTTCTAGGTATGGATCTATATGCCTTTAGCAGTTCGACCTAAACAATGTGAAATATGATGGTGGCAGAGGGCTCTCTGTGTGGTGTAGTGTAACTACGTGGCAGGACAGCTACGTTCGATCCTGACCACGGCTTCTTTGACTTTGCTCGGAGGCCCGTTATGAGGCAGCGCAAATTGGCATAGTGCTGCATGGGATTTGGGATAGATAAGTCCAATCATCTACCTTGCCACTTCGCTCTCCATTGACTTCCTGTGTGCTGATCTGGCGCTTGTAAGTTGAATCGCGGAAGTATTGGTGAGTGTAATAATCCCATGCATGAGCTGACTAAAGGCTTCCGTGTTGGATGAGCAGTGTGATAAAAATCTGATGGCTCGTGACATGTGTTTGGATGAACCATGTGCGCACGCTTCACAATCCCGTGTCTTTCCAATGAATTGTAGAGCTGCCAACAAGGGGGAATTGAAAATGTGATGGTTTCTTAATGTTCTAATGATGGGTATGGTTTATTTGCTTCTACTGTCTCAACATGCTATACCATATTCCCTTCATCTTAAACACATGCTATATACTTTACTCCATTATAGACAAGTGTTTAAGGCCCAGTGTTGAATCCATAATTGCCCTATGTAATACTTTTTAATTTACCCCTAAGTAACAATGTATTAACCTAGTGGGTAGTAAAGCTGTGGTAACCTTGGGTGTTGTTAGCCTGTTCTTAACTAGGATGTAAGGTTACTGTAGTGAGCTCTTTGTTGTTGTTGTTTGCATTGTGTTTCCTGATTTAACCAGACATACAGGGTTTAAAGGTTACACTCAGCTTGTGTAACCTCCAACACCTTACCCCTAGGCACGAGAGATACTTCTAGCAGAGGCGTCACCGCTTATTTTTCACCCCTCAACTGAACGTCTGTCTAAACTACATGTTCAACCTTCCAGAGAAGGATTCCTAAATCTTACATTCCTTAAAACCAAGCTGACCCTATTCTCTATACAGTGAATTTGTTTATGTTCTGACCCTTAGCAAAGCCTGCCCATGAATTTTGGGCAAACAATCACAGCTAATGGATAGAAACTTGTGTCCTGTCTGATACCTCTAGTATAGAGCCTTTCATGAAAAATATTTAACAGTTTTTTAAATGTAACATCGAACTTGGTATGTGCTGGTTACTTGCTACAGTGAATCATTGAATAAAGAAGCAGTTGGAGTTTTTTATACTTGCATTATACTTTTGATGCATTGTTTGCTAGCTCAGCTGGGAATTGAGATAATGTAAAGCCCCAATAAACTCTGTACTGTATATCAAAATACACACTATAAAGTATATAGAAGTAGATTAATTAGGAAATGTGCAACTTTTATACTCAGGTTGACATTATTATTGAATTGCCCACATTTAACCAGTAAAAAAAAAATGGACCTACAAGTCGCTATGCGCTGTCTAGATAGATGCGCTAGGTAGATGTGGCTAGCTAAGCCTGTACATGTACTGTAAATGCTTTTCACAAAATTTGTGTTAGCGTGTTAGGTTAGCTATATTATAAAGAAAACTGACATCTGATCTCAAAATCAATATATGACTTGTGAGCAGTAAACTTTAAAACAGTTAGAGATATTCACTCTATTTTTTGTCTCCAGTACTTCAAAATCAGGACGTTTCAATGTTTCAGTTTGTTCGTCTGGCCTTGCCTCTTCACAGCAATTCTTGGCAAGATTGTGAAAGTTAAAGGTTGATATACTTTCAAATAATTCTCAGCCAGCTGTTCTGCTTCTTATAAAACCCTTGTCACTCAACCCAGAATGACTTCGAAGCACCTACCCCATTAAAATCTAGCACATTGTCTCACGGTAGCCAGTCTTAGCACCAGTGGCGTAGGCAGAAATTGTATTTTGGGCGGGCCAGTGCAAAATGAGTGGGCAGGCGGCTGCAAAACCCCCTCAGCCACCGCAAGGCGGGGGGCCGCCACGCCCCAATGGCCCGGCCCTGCATAGCAAGAAACAGACTTACATAAAAATATATGTATAAAAAAAGGAAAAAAATTGAGAGCGCCAAGTTTCAACTGCCAGGTAAGGGAATCCCATAATGTAGGCAACAGATCTGCATCCACTTCCATTAAATAAATGGGCTAAACATTGACTCTGGCGTCTTGTAATTTGGCATTCAGGGGGCATCAGGAGAAAATAGGTAAACATAAATCATGGTAATTTCTTGTCTGTTATTGAGCTTCTTGCGCTATATGACCCTGTACTGAAGGTTTTACTTGAGAGGAAAAGTAAATTGTATTATCTGAGGAAATTGTCACTGAAATCAAGCAGGCTGAATAATATTCAATTATCATGGACACGACTCAAGATATCACAAAGGTTGACTAAGTCAAGTAGAGATGTTACAGTGGAGACTGATGAAAATGACCAACTGATTGAGGTTAAAATAAACAAGAGTTTTCTGAGATTCCAAAGCGTGAAAGATTCAAGTGCTTCAGGTATTGAAAAACAAATAACTGGACTGATAGAAAATCTGGGAATATCTATTAACAAATGTCGTGGGGGCTACAATGGTGCACGTACAATGAGTGCGCTACTCCGGTGTCCAAAAGCGCATTTCAGACCGAGATCCCAATGCCGTATATGTCCACTGTGCTGCTCATAACCTGAACTTGGTTTAAAACGATGCTTGTAAAAGATACCAGAGATAATGGCCTGTTATGACACTGTAGAGGGGATTTATGTGTTTTTAGTGAAAGCATCAACCAGTGGACGCTATTGGAGAACCATCTTTCCAAACATTCTCATAAAAAACTTTGCCTTATACCGCATTGGGCATCCAGATACAATGCCATTAAATCATTACGCTTCGAATACAAAGAGGTAATGCAGGCAATGAATAAAATGATAATGCTGTCTATAAACCAGAACAACGCAGTGAGGCATCGGGCATACAAAAGTTAATGGAGACATTTGAATTTGTGCTTATGTAGTACAATCGAAATTACAGGAAACTGTTAATGCTGCTTCACAAGCTCTCCAGAAGCAAATCCACAGCGACCAGTTAACATTTTAAAATGACCTCGCCACAATAGCTTACTGAGTCTATAAGGAATAGTTTTATTTTGTGTTAGCCTACTTTCAAATATGAACAAACCAAATGTATGTATTCACTCGAGATTTGTTAAGAAACATACAGTAGATGCCACAATTTTGTTTTTTAAAAGATTTAACTAAATTGTTAAAGAACGAAACAATTAACCTTTTTAAGTTCAAATTTAGTCTATAATAAATACAGAAAAGTGCGTCCTTAATTACACTGTACTCCAACCAAGAACACTGTCCATACCACTACTGAGAATTTCCTTGATTTTCCATTCTTGACAGTGCAAGGAAATACCTTCAAATTGGGTAGACTCGGTAGATGGAGGCAGTGGCGTGTCTTCTTCCTCAACTCTTGCTTTTTTCAAATAACACAAAAAACTTGCTTAGCCATAATTGTGGTGATGTTAATACATTGGCTAAAAAGCAGCTAGGAAAGTCAGCTGGCTAAAGTCCGCCTAGAGAGTCTTCCTGTCAGAACCCCTAGCAGCCATTGCAACCAATTACGTATCGAAGGCTTCTTTCAACTTGCTTAAACAGTTCCATTTCATTTGGAAAAAAAATTAAACACACACACCTGTCAACAATATATGAGGTTTATATTAATATATTTTCTTAAATATATTTGAATAATACAAATATACTAAAAATGTATTTTGATCAAACTTGCCTGGGCGGGCCAGTGAGTTATGTGGGCGGGCCAGTGCCGCCTTGGCCCATTACTGGCTACGCACCTGCTTCGTACCCTGTTCGCTGCATTAAGTCATTGCCCAGGGGTCCAGAATGAGGTGGCCCAAACTGGTAGAGTATAATGTAAGTTTGATGAATCTGTAGCCTCAGCATGTATGTATCAACTAAAGGCTCGGAGACGTCTGCTTGGCGGAAGCATGTTCGTTATCTTCAACCATCCTGCGCTGCACTTGCTGTGGAGTTCACAGTGCGACAAGGCCAATTCCCCACACCAAAAAGGAGTGAAAGCACATATACTGCTCAACCAAGACTGAGCTTGTAATTGCCCAATACACCACAGGGAGTCTCTACAGCACGACGATCGCTAACCCCACCAACCCTGGAATGGTGCTGAATGAATTTATTCCACCACATGCAAGGCCTCCAGCCATTTTAAGAATACCATTGCCAGGACTTGAACTCCTGGCTGCAGTGATGTATTGGCAGTGACTTTACTGCATTTGCCTAATTTTGATTAGGTCCCTTGTCTTATATAGAAGAATAGAATAGAGGACATGGTGCCAACAGGGATTAAAATTAGCCTCAGCTTTTGGAATGTAAACATAGACGGAAAAGGTGTTGCAGCATTGTGGGAAATGGGAAAGGTTTGGAGAGGAAGAGGAGTGATATCATGGAAAAGTCACTACGTGTATTGGAAACGTTTTGGTTGTTTACAGCATTGTGGGCAGGTGATTGGTTGAGAGAGAGAGAGAGAGAGAGAGAGAGAGAGAGAGAGAGAGAGAGAGAGAGAGAGAGAGAGAGAGAGAGAGAGAGAGAGAGAGAGAGAGAGAGAGAG
>JACXGM010003078.1:0-43604 GCA_016801145.1 Umbra pygmaea | reverse complement strand
GTGTTTAGAGTTCTAGGTGTCCTACTGAATGTGTTTAGAGTTCTTGGTGTCCTACTGAAAGTTTTTAGAGTTCTTGGTGTCCTACTGAAAGTGTTTAGAGTTTTAGGTGTCCTACCGAATGTGTTTAGAGTTCTTGGTGTCCTACTGAAAGTGTTTAGAGTTCTAGGTGTCCTACTGAATGTGTTTAGAGTTCTTGGTGTCCTACTGAAAGTGTTTAGAGTTCTGGGTGTCCTTCTGAAAGTGTTTAGAGTTCTGTGTGTTCTTTCCGACCACTCTTCTTTCTGCATGATGAATGGACCCGGTCAGTTAGGTGACATGTAGAGGTTTACACTATTCACCTCTGACCTGGTGTTTGGTAAGACATGTCTTGTCATACTCTCTGTTTGTCACACCTATTGCACGTTTGAGGAACTGTCTTCCTGTGTCTTGTCCGCTCATCCTCTCTGGCTGTTAATGGATGATTTCCCGACAGGCATACTGGAGGTTCTCCACTGCATTCTAATTGAGAGCCCGGAGGCTTTGAACATCATCCAGAGAGCACACATCAGGTCCATCATCTCCCTGCTCTACAAACACGGACGCAACCACAAGGTGAGAACAAGCTGGATCACAGAACACTATCAAGGGGAGGAGCTCCATTGATTTTGCTCTGAAACAATCAACCCATCCACTGTTACTACATATAAATCACAGTCATTCAGTTATGGGCCTGTATTGTTTTAGTAAATCTAGTCCGGACATGGCAGCAGAAAACCATTGAGTTCTGTTGAGTCGGGGCGTGGAAATGGGCTGTAACGTGAATAGACATTTTGTGTCAGTATGTTTACATTTCAATGGGAGGGCTGCCATCACCTTCTCATAAATCTTGGTGGTTGTGTCATTTGGCTGTAGCCCATCATGGAGTGGTTGATAACAAAGCATCGGTCTTGGCCTTGGGCCGATGGCTGCCATTCCTGTGCCATTTCATTCCCCTGCTTTGTAAAGCGAGGGTTGACCCACATGCATCAAAGGGATATTACTGGACGTGGTTTCACCTCAATTAGAATCACTCAGTAATTATTTCGGCCTGCAGTGAACGCCGCACGAAAAGGTTCTAGCTTTAAATGCACCGTAAAGAAGGACATATGGTGTTCGCTCTCTCTATCAGGGTAGGTCACATGACCTGGGTGTGGTTTAATAAGTAGGGAGCTACTTTATCTCTGGCTGTCTCTCTCTACAACCCTCAGATTCTGGATGTGCTCTGTTCCCTCTGCGTCTGTAATGGGGTGGCAGTGAGAGCCAATCAAAACCTCATTTGCGATCACCTGCTCCCCAAAAGAGATCTGCTTCTCCAGACCCGATTGGTCAATGATGTGCAAAGGTAAAACACCATCCAATGACATCAGGCGCTCCTGCATGTAAACTAGATAGATGTTGGATACCGTTGTCTTTGCTATGTTTGTTTGATTGGATTGTGAGTTGACTCTCAGGGCTGTTATTCATCCCGAATTGTCTCATCGTTGGCAGCATGAGGCCCAACATCTACCTAGGAGTGAGTGATGGATCAGCCCAGTATAAGAAGTGGTACTATGAGCTGACGATTGACCACGTGGACCACTTCCTCACCGCCGACCCTTCTCACTTGCGGGTGGGATGGGCCACCAACAAAGGTTACGCCCCCTACCCTGGGGGTGGCGAAGGCTGGGGTGGCAACGGGGTGGGGGATGACCTCTACTCGTATGGCTACGACGGGCTTAATCTCTGGTCAGGTCAGTTGGCTTCTGTCTGAATCCTCCAGCATTCACAATCTCCAGTGTTTTAAGTCAACTGCATGATAAATAGAGAAGACTTCACCTCGGGTTACGGACAGATTGTGTCTAGACTTTGTGTGTCCCCTGCAGGGCATCTCGCTGCCACAGCGTCTGTGTGTGTGTGTGTGTTCATGCACAGTGTGTGTCTGTTTGTGGATGAGGTTGAAGCATGAGTGTGTTTTGTTTTTTATACTGAAACTGTGTGTTCTTTCAGGTCGTATCTCCCGGGCGGTGGCTTCCATTAACCAACACATCCTGACTTCAGAGGACGTGGTGAGCTGTTGTCTGGACCTGGGAGCTCCAAGCATCTCCTTCAGAATCAACGGACAACCCGTACAGGGCATGTTCGAGAACTTCAACATCGATGGACTTTTCTTCCCTGTTGTCAGCTTTTCTGCTGGTGTCAAGTATGTGTTAGTCGTTGACAACTCTGTCATTAACAGATATGAACACACTGTACGAACTGTACACACTATACACACACCAAATACAACTTCCTTTGATTTCCTCCCTGTCAGCACAGCCAGGCTGTCATTGTAAATAAGAATTTGTTCTCCATTGACTTACTTGATCTAATATAGGGGCTAATATAGGGGCTATACAAACATCGAAATTTAAAACCAAGCTTTTCCACTATTACAAGAATACAAATGTGTTCAGTTACCCAGTTCAAATGAAACCTGATTCTTTTGCTTTTAATATTGGAAATATATATATTTTTGTGTGAATTCATCCAGTACTACTAGTGTGGTAACTAAGCCAAAGGCAAAGTTAATTTTAAAGGATGGAATAAAGGTAGGGCCCAAGGCATATAGGACGTATTAGCTGTGTTGCCATGGCCACCTGTGATTGACATGTCTGTAAAATGAAAGTTCAGGCCCCAGTAAGCTTTCTGGGATAAGATGATCGACCCTATTAATTCCAGAAAAATGCCATTTTACTATTCTGGACCTTACTCTGCACCGAGACATGACTCTTGACAGCTCCAGACATTCCATCTCCCATCAAATTCCACCCACAGCACTGTAACCAAATTAGCGAAATCACATTTGCGGAAGCATTATACAAAATTAAAATAACTTTACATTTATTGAACGTCTGTCAGTGGTTTTGCATTTGGTATGCGCACATGATGTCACATAAGAAATGTAGGCTTCAGTGGAGACTGCCAATAGTGAACCCTGTGGGGGATAAACACTTCCGGTGCTCTGAGCAATAGGCAATGTTAGGCTATAGCACAGACAGCCACTGTAAACTGTGCAACACTTAATTATTGATTGATGCACTGCACTCAGAAAAGACTTGGAGTGAATTAAGTCATCATTACTACTACTTCAGCTGCTGTTTTGGTCAGGAGGGCTGCTGAGTGGTGGGCAAAAATTCAACTTCACTCCTAGATTGCGTTTGGCCTGGGGTTCCGCAAGGCGTAGTGGGCTAAGTCGCTGTTTCACAGCACAACTATGTTACGGTGGCCCTGGGTTCAATACTGGTCATGGTTTTTCCAACTTTGCCCAGCGCTCCAGCACAACTCAGTTGAAATTTGTACAGCTCTGCCTGGGATAAGGTAGTAGATAAGTGGGACTAGTGTACTTTGCTTTGCTGCTCTCCAGGGACTCCTTGTATGCTGATTGGGCACATGTGAATTCTATTGTGGAAGTATAGTTGGTGAATGTGTAATCCTTCCGCATGTGTACTGATTAAACACTTTAGTGTTGAAAGAGTCTAAAGCCTAAAGCAGCGTGGTTGAAAGAGACATGCTGTTGCCTTTCCACCATCCCTCGTCTGTAAAGGAGCTGCTGACAAGGCGAGGTCAGGGGGAATTGGGCATGACCAATTGGGAAGGGAGAAAAACATAGAAGTAGAATTTAAATTTTACCTGGTGGGCTGGGATTAGGGTTAGAGCTGCCCTAGGTTTAGATCTGGATTAAGGTTAGAATTAGTCAAATGTGTTTGGATATCGCTGGGCCAGGTTTAGGATCAGACCTGTCCTGGGTTTAACCTCTGTCTGTCTAGGGTGACGACCTCTGTGTCTTTAGGGTGCGTTTCCTGTTGGGCGGTCGCCATGGCGATTTCAAATTCCTCCCTCCATCGGGATACGGTCCGTGTTACGAGGCTCTGCTCCCCAAGGAGAAAATGAAGGTAGAGCCAGTGAAGGAGTACAAGAGGGATGTAGACGGGGTTCGAGACCTGCTGGGGACCACACAGTTCATGTCCCAGGCCTCCTTCGTACCCACCCCTGTAGAAACCAGCCAGGTAACAAAGAACATACAGTCAATATAGTCCAAATTTTCAAGACTAAACATCCACATGTATAATTCTACTTATATTGTATATGCACTCTGATCTCAGAAAAACATTTTGTTCTCTTTTAGATCGTCATGCCACCATACCTACAGAAGGTTCGGGACAAACTGGCTGAGAATATCCATGAGCTTTGGGGCATGAACAAGATAGAGCTGGGCTGGTCTTTTGGGAAGGTAAGACTCCTGTGTTGTACTGATGGAGAGAGAAGGTTAATAGAGGACGGGCTCAGCCTTTTGTCATTGTCATCCATAATAGAAGACGCAATATATGACCACTAAATTGGTCGTCACTCAACTGACAATTTTGCCAGTATTAACTTAAATACATATCAAATTTCATTACAAAATAAATCTGTTTGCTAATCTTTATGTAAAACAAATATTGGTAACCGTTTACTTTTCAAACACATCTCTGTAACACATTTACTACCTATCTTTAAGCATTTATTGAGCCTGTTATAACAGGTCCAACCGTGTTATGAAAGGAACACTCCAGACGCCTAAACACCTCAAAATAAATGTGCTGGTCATGTTTCCGACATGTCACTAAATATGCCTTCTCAGCGCGTTCGGTAATTCCCAAAATATCCACATTTTTTAAAATACAACTAGATGCATTCATTAGACTTTCTGATATTTATTTGTCCCGTTTTCTTCTCCTATCTACTAGATTCAAAGATTGAAAAAACTAACATTTTGTATTTTCTAAAATGTTGCAGTGACATAAACAAAGGTTATTGAACATGCCTTAGTGAATATGCTGAAGCGTTTTGAAATGCATGCTGATGATTAGTTTGTACTAAGCCCCAATCAGACACTGGAAAGGAGCTGAGAAATGTGATAAAGGCCCGCTCAGCTGTCAAGTTTATTAATCCTAAGAAGGCTGATCCTCTTGTATTCTCTCACTGAGATCACTGATGTCATCTGAAGGTGAAACATTATGGGTGGAATTGTGTGGTTGTGACATATCATAACATATTCAAAACCTATTAATGGGTCATATCATATTTCATAACATATTAATATCCCTCCACCACATCACATTCAATTGCGATGGTCAAACTTGGCTTTAATCCAAGAATGGTTGCTGTATCCTTTATATGCATTCAAGTTAAAGTCAAATGTATTTTACCATATAGCTAAGCACTTTATGGTCAGTACTGTGCAGAAAAACTCTGTCATCTATAACAACAACAGTAAACATTTTTGTATTCATTCTATTCAATTCCTATTAGTAAACATACATTATATGACCAAAACTATGTGGACATCCCTACAAATTCTGCCCACATATAGCACACACATACTATTTTAGAGATTGTAAAATGGCAGACAGAGCATGCTGTTCTAACAGCTAATTATGCCACTCACTAAAGACAGGTGGGGTGTGACAGTGTTAGGAAATACTTTATAAAAGGTCTAACTACTAGAAACCAAGATTTTTTTTAAAAGCCAGAATTTCTGTAAAACAAGAGTATTGCCTTTTTAGCAGCAGTTTATGAACTGCTTTGCTTCACAAGAAGCCAAGATTAAACAAAACATTGATGTCAATTAAAAACATATTTATGTCAACAAGACACAGTTCTCTGTCTCCGACAGTATATTTTCGGTTATAATTTGCACTAAACAGCGCAGCTTCTTAAGATATTAATGAACATCACAAATTAACCTTTACAAGAGGTATTTGTTTTAAAAAGCTAATTTAGCCTCATATTGAATCAGATTACTATATTGTTTTTCGCCAACTTTTATATTAACCTTTGAGGACACAAAGGCAACACCCTGCACATTTCAAAGGGGAGTGTAATTTATACAGTACCCCTCCCTTGAGTGAAAGATAACCTTTTTTAGGATATCCTATATCATGATTACAATGGCAGTTTTTAAACACGGAGGAAGCAAAGAGATTGAAATTGTACTAAAATCACGCAAAGTATGACATTTGCAATGAACTGTCAAAGTAAGGACAATAATGGATGTTTCACTATAACTAACCCCAAAAACATCATGTCTCCATTGAAAAACAAAGCAATTTACCCTCGAAAGCCTTTTCTTTTTGGTCAGGCTGTTCTCATGGTGATACGTAAAAAATTTTACAAAACAAGAAATTTGTACACATGCTTCCGGAGCCACGGAAACGTAAAACCTCAGACCTTTACGAAATGTAAAAAAAGTCAGTTTACCTTAACCTAACCCTATCCTTACCCTCACCTTAACCTCAATAACTTATCATGTTATGCCTGAACTAAACTTTCCCCAAGTACTTTAAATTGTATTCGATTGGTCTATTCTTGGATATCATCCGATTAATTGCCAATTCAATATGTACGAAAGTTCACTTCATTTGAATGGCCATATCCAAAAGTGTAATGCGACAAAAGTTCCATTACATACAGTTACTCATGTATTGCCATGAGAACAGATGGATTTGGTAGGTATCAGAAATTTGAGTTTTCTGGTCACTGGATGGGGGAAAGAACACTTACAATTCTTATTTGCCACAGAGACCTGAGGGAATGTTTGGAGGATGAAGATTAACTGTCTTGCTCACAGTCAGAAACACAAAGCTTTCACCTTGGTGGTCAGTGGTTTAGATGCAGAGACACCAGTCTGATGCCCTAACCACCTTGTTGCCCTGAAAATATTTTCAGGTAAACTGTTGCCTCCAGCGAGGAGGGCTATTGTACATTTGTATGTGAAAGGGGAGTGGTCCACTGCAGCATGATGTTTTCTTTGTCTTGGTTGACATTGGACATATAACATTGTCTCTGTGTACTCTAGCTAAGGCAGAGGAGGGACTGGTTTTTCTCCCAGAGCTCCTGTCAATAGGGTTATTTATTGTGGACTCTGACAATAGAGCACTGCCTCCCACCAGAGAGAGCATCTGCATTCCAGACAGCTTTTCCATCTTCACCTTCTGAGCAGGCGGGATATCGAGTGGTTTGTATTTTGTCTCGTGTCTTGTTTTTAGCCTTCCCCCATGTTATTTCTGGCTCACCTCTAGTTTCTGTAGGTGAAATAGGTAGTGATTCATGACCAAAATACCATGGCTAAGGACGGTTCTTAGACACAACACAAAATTGCGTTACTGAGATACTGGCGATATTTCACAAATCCCTGAGGTGCCTTGTGCTAGTATAAACTGGTAACCCAACACAGTTAGAACAGTGAATAGTGTTTTTGTCATACCTGTGGTATACATTTTAAGCCAATCCGCATTCAGAGACAAGGTTCCAACCACCAGGGTGATAATATCAAATAGAATGGAGAGGCTTTTCTTCTTTCTACAAGCCATAAGAGCTTTATGCTCTTTTTTAGCTTTAGGCTAAATGCGCCTTTCAATGAGCCTCTCAGAGAGGTCCCTGGTGATCTCAGTTATTCTTTGAGGGGGGCACTGATAGAATACTTTAAGGGCGTTTCTCTTATTATTGGTCACCTACTGTATATGGAGGTTGTCCATTCAGTGAGCTAAACATCAGATTGGGTCTCAAGTCATGTTTCAAGGTTATAGAAGATTCATCAGTCCATCTCCTACCAATCTTCCATTTTAATTATTGAACATCCAAGTCAGGTTTATGTTCAATGCCTCTTGGAGTTTAAGGATTCTGCCTAACCCTCACATCCATTACTAGGCTATATATGGCCAAACGTATGTGGACACCTAACCCTCACATCCAGTACTAGGCTATAACCATCAGACCCATATGAGCTTGTTGGACATCCCATTCCAATACCATGGTCATTAATATAGAGTTGCCGCTGTTCTGGGAAGACTTTCAAATAAGATTTTAGAGTGTGTCTATAGGAATTTGTGCCCATTCAGCCAAAACAGCATTTTTGAGGTCAGGCACTGATGTTGGACAAATATGTTCAATGGGTCACTGGAGTTCCTCCACACCAAAACTCATCAAACCATGTCTTTTTGGACCTTGTTTTATGTACAGGGGCACAGTCATGTTGGAACAGAAAAGGGCCTTCCCTAAAACATTTACAACAAAGTTGGAAGCACCCGAATGTCTAAAATGTATTTGAACCCTGTAGCAGTAAAATGACCCTTCACTGTAAATTAGGGATCTAGTCCAAAGACTGAACAACAGCCGTATATTATTACCTCTTCTCTACCATTAGTAGGATGCCCACATACTATTGGTCATATAGTCAATGTCAATTAATATTATCAGTCTGGCCCTGAAACACTGATTGGCTAATCCAGGGACTGAGACCTGCTGTTCTTGTTGGCTGACTTGAGTCTGGGCTTTGTGGCGGTCAAACCTCACCAACATTGTGGATGTAGTACTGAGCTCTCAAATTGGGGTCACTCACAGAAGTGCATAGGGCTACAGCTACTTTGGTGTCTGTTAATCTACACCAGGTTAAGTTAGTCATGTTCCGTGCCTGTTCGCAGCCTTCTTTTGCTATAAATTCCCCAGAAATGAAGGGTGTTATCCACGAGACAGTGTGCATGATGACAATTCAAACTGGTAATAACCAGATTATGAATTCTGAGAAAACACAGTCTAGGGAACATCTGACTCACAGCCAGAACTACAGACAGTACATATTAGTTCAGGGTTTTTCTTTTTCTGAAGAAAAGGAATTGGAAAAATTGGCAAAAGATGGAAATTTAATGAAGCTTTAATAAAGCTGTTGGACCTGATAAATTACAGTCATGAAATGTTTATAGATGTGTATTGAATGTGTAATCGAGATCAAAGCAAATCATTACCTAATTATTGATATTACAATTTTATTATATAAAATGCATTTACCATATAATAATCTTACCTAATCTCTATTAAGCAGCAAAACAAGCCTGTACCCCATTTTGCTTTCTCTTTTATAATTTGCGGTTCAAAACAAACAGAGGGTAAGTGATGTATACACTCTTTTCCCTCCCATTGTTCTCTTTATACTGTCTCATCATTCAATAGAGTCAATATCCATCGTCTCTGTGTTCTTACAACGCTGTTGATTTAGCTAAGGGCACTGCAGGACATTTTCAGTCATTTTTCTATTGGGTTATTCTTGATTTGCAGTGGAACCGGCCGCCCCTTTATTTTACACCTAATAAAACATTTGAATATACAAAACATGACTGCTGGTAATTTGGCCTGTCCTACTAGTGATTTTAAAGATATTTCTATGTCTACATCTACTATATATTTGTATTTACAATGTTTTAACTAATATTTGCCAATGTTAACACTTAACTTAAGCTTAAGAGATGCTCAACAACAAACAGTTTGAAACGTAACCTATTGCATAAATCAATAAAGCAAAGAGGGCAATTGTGTTGAATGTTGTCACTACCGCACTTGTAATGTACCTTAAATTTCTCGTTCATATTTCCATCATTGGTGTTACTAATTCTAATAGGCGGTGAAATGATTTCAATTCATTAAGCCACATTATTTGTTGTTCTTTTTTTGTTGGGGACCCTAAAGCAATGAACCCGGAAATAGACCAGATTGTCATGTTTGGACTATTGCATTTAGCTCCAGATCACGGGGGACAGAAATGGACTGAATAGACCTAGTGAGGGGAACTTTACCTCAAGAGAGTTTGAGTCCTGATCATTCAACTGTATATTAAAGCATTAACCTCTTCTGCTTTTATAATTGGTTTAGAGTTTATATTTTTCATATTAGTAGATGATTGCCAAAGTGTCCTGTTGTGTCCTACTGTCTTTTCAAATGTGCAGACTATCAATATAAGGTACAATAAGTACCACAGCTCTTATGTCTATAGTACAAATGTGTTGTAGATGCAGAATTGACCCCACCCGCTTACCCATCATCCTCTGAGTCCAGCTGATTTTCTCATCTCTCCTTTTAAACTCTGGCAGATTTCTGCGCCCTCAGAACAGCTATTCGTTCCTTTAATTCTAAAAGCCTTTGGGTTTGGATGCAGACATCTATCGCAGCATGGTCAAGCTCTTTTCTCTTCATTAAAACAGAATTCTGCACCCGAAGACACAGCAGTGTAGCACTTATATCTGGTTTTAACAAGACCTTGTTAGCTTAGGATGGGTGACATTTTGCTGAGTGGTATGCGTACGCGGACAGTGCTCTCCTGAGAACACAGTCCCAGTGCTTGATAAAGCGGGAGAGCCAGATGGATAATTATAGCTGATGAGTCACCTGAAGTAAATGTGGTGCCTGACTCAAGTCTTTGTTACCTCACACCTAGCTTCATCGCATTATGTAATTTTCCTACATTAACTACAGTACCCTGTTTTCCTGTCTGTCGGTGACGTTTTCCATGACAAAGATTTCCATCGGGTGACTTCTTAGCAATCATTAGCAAAATTTTACAGTAAATAGTTTAGAGTTGTATGGCTGCCTATGTTATGGGGTACAGTTTTAGAAAAGTTTTAAAAGTGCATTCATTTTAGTACCTGATATATTTAAAAATCTTAGGCCTGGATTGTTATAGCATCCACTTAATGGTTATATCAGCGTAGAGCATTTAGAGTTTTTAAATTGCCTTAAATTAGATGTGACTCAGCGAGGCTGGGAGAATAGTGCATCTCTGTCCTATTCTTTGAATTAATTGTAATAGGCTGTTTGAAACTGCTTGATGAAAGCATTCCTGCAGGACAGTTCTTGTACTATTCACAAAAGAGCTGCCAGTCGTTCACTTAGCACAAAATGCCACATACTGTATCTGCACAACAATACCACAGCATGTTTTCTTGGTCACCATGGATTTATTAAAGATTTTGCTGCACAATACTTCTAAAAGGGATTATAAAGCATTATAGAATAAATACCTAATTTGATATTCCAGATTCACCTCTCTTTCTCCCAAGAAAACATGCTTCATCTTCTTGTTCTTCTTTTTGAAATTCATAACATGTCCACTAGGCTCTTTAATTAATTAGACAACATTCCTAATTCTCTGTTTATACAGTGTAACCTTGATTGTGGTTATAAATCAGTTATAAATACAATGGTGTGTTGTTATTTTCAATAAATAATAAGGTATTTGTTTTTGGAACATCGCTGTACCTCTGCTTCAAGACTTTAAGCAGTCAAATTCAAATGAATGATATAAATACATTAACATTATTTCAACTGAATGTTATAAATATATTAACATAATTTCAACTGAATGTTATAAATACATTATTTCAACTGAATGTTATAAATATATTAACATAATTTCAACTGAATGTTATAAATACATGAACATTATTTTAACTGAATGTTATACATATATTAACATAATTTCAACTGAATGTTATAAATACATTAACATTATTTCAACTGAATGTTATAAATACATGAACATTATTTCAACTGAATGTTATAAATATATTAACATAATTTCAACTGAATGTTATAAATACATTAACATTATTTCAACTGAATGTTATAAATATATTAACATAATTTCAACTGAATGTTATAAATATATTAACATAATTTCAACTGAATGTTATAAATACATTATTTCAACTGAATGTTATAAATACATTATTTCTGTGTGATTCTCAGGTAAGGGACGATAATAAGCGTCAGCACCCCTGCCTCGTGGATTTTTCCAAGCTGCCTGAAACAGAAAAAAATTACAACCTGCAGATGTCCACAGAAACCTTGAAGTATGTCCTGCATTATCAATGTCACCATGTTAGTCTCATAGAGGGGTTACCGCAGAGAGAAAGAACAGGAGAGAGACAGGACAGAAGGTGTGAGCCAACCAGGGTTCATTCATTAGTAGAATGAAGACTCTTTCAGCCCATTGTATTCCTGAAACCTTGTGTTGGTCCATTGACAGGCCACATCCATCGCTGAAAAACATAACATTTTAAGATACGGAGGGTGTGTAAAAGAGGGCTGGTTTGATTAACCTTCTTCTACAGTGACATAGCAGAGGGCATAGGTCCCTTCATATCTTTCATTTGTCCTCTTACAATGACACAGTAATGACATCCTACCGATACGTGCTGAACACCCCTCCTGAAATATGTCTAAATGAAGATAATCAATCTATGGTTTTAGAGTGGACTTGCACAGTGGATTACCATCTGCATGTTGTTGTGTCGCTTGCCACTTTAAAGTAGATGTAATATGGTGACAGTAGCAGGGCAGGGAGTTCTCATCTCTGTGTCTCTTCACAGGACTCTGCTGGCGTTAGGATGCCATGTTGTTCAAGTCAATATGAATGCAGATGAGGACCTGAAGAAGATGAAACTCCCAAAGAAGTAAGGGTGTATAATTATTGGCTTTGGAATATACACAGTCAATTAACGGATACAGCAATAACTAATCATGTACAAATATAAACTGGGCATTTCAAAGTAGGAGTGGCTTGGGAATGTGACGTAAGAACTCTGGTTTGAATCCCTAACCACTAATGTGAACTCTCAGTCAGTATTACTGTGAGCAAGACAGTTAATGCTAACAGCTCCTTCCACCGTTACATTCCCCCCAGGCAGTTGCTTAAGACTTTTTCAGTTGAGTTCATCTAGCTTGCCTGGTGAAATAACAATAACATTAAATGTAATGTCTGGAAGCTGTGGTAAATTAGACTTTATAGCAAGGTATGATATCACCAAATTTTCTATTGTTCTAAATCCTTTAGTTACCAATTCATAATAGCAATATGGCATCATGGGGATTATGTAATATATTGCCAATAAACCATGGCTACTGTTGTCAATAAATCACAGTTACCAGGCAGTCTCTGATGCATCATGCATAAGAACAGCTCTGAGCGGTGAGATATTGGCTGTTAACAGCACCCTGTCATGCAGTATTGATTAATTCATCCGTGCTTTAGAAGGGATATTTATAGTATAGTAAAAGCTATGAAGTATCATGGTATCTATGTTTTATCCAGTGATCACTCTTGAATGTATTGTGTTTTGATTGAAGCTACATGATGTCAAATGGTTACAAGCCTACGCCGCTGGAGCTGTCTGACGTAAAACTGACCCCAGTTCAGGAGCTCCTGGTAGATAAACTGGCGGAGAATGCCCACAATGTCTGGGCCAAGGACAGGATCAAACAAGGCTGGACCTATGGCATCCAGCAGGTAAAGAAGTTGAACTTTCGTCTGTCTTGGTCTCTTTGAAAGTAATGATAAATGCAACCACTCCAATTTCAGCAGAATTAAGATTTACAGCACAATGATACACATTATAAAGTATAACACCAAACTGCTCATGAACCACTGACTGAACCAGTTGTATCCAGTTGTAACCAGTACTGGATAGGGCAGGTGTCACCAGCTTCTGCCCGTGATGTATTCAGGATCTGAAGAGCAAAAGGAACCCTCGCCTTGTGCCGTACGCATTATTAGACGAACGCACAAAGAAGTCCAACAGGGACAGCCTTCGTGAGGCCATCCGCACTCTGATTGGATACGGATACAACATTGAACCACCAGACCAGGAGGGCGGTAAGTTTCCCTTTTGACAATTAAAATACGACTTCTGACTCCACTACTGCAAGGGAGTTACCGGACATTTATGAATGCTATAACCTTCGGAACAGATTTGGCCTGGCCAAGTCATGTGGTCAGGAAACTTGTTGGCATGTGTGTAACAGTTTGACTTCCAGCTGTCCTGTCTCCATGCCTTTCAGGCCATGTGGTAGAGAGACTGAGCATTGACAAAATCCGCTTCTTCCGCGTGGAGAGGACCTACGCTGTGCGGACGGGGAAGTGGTACTTTGAGTTTGAGGCGGTAACGGGGGGGGACATGCGTGTGGGCTGGGCCAGACCTGGATGTAGGCCTGATGTAGAGTTGGGTACTGACAAGCTGGCCTTTGTCTTCGATGGACACAGGGTGAGCCTTCCTTTCTATTTCCTACATACTTCCTGTACTAATAAATTGGAAGTGTAATCTTAAAGGAACAAAGTAGCTGATGTTTGTGTCTTTAGGGTCACCGTCTGAACATGGGAAGCCGTTTCTTTGGGCGGTCCTGGCGCGCCGGGGATGTGGTGGGCTGCATGATCAACATGGAAGACAAGTCCATGATCTTCACCCTCAACGGAGAGATCCTGATCACCAACAAGGGCTCCGAGCTCTGCTTTGCTGACTTTGAGACGGAGGACGGTGAGCACGTGAAACTGACGACTGAGTGTGTGAGGCAGAAAATGAAGCCTGTCCAGGACCTCTCTAAGCTCTGCTTACACCCGTTAGGCTTTGTGCTGCCGGACCACGTACAGATACATTTACAGGTTAACCTACAAAGAGCACAAAAATGAGTGAAACATGGCCATACTGTATAATGTGACACTTTTAAATGAGCTTTCACGAACAGCTGGATAGAATCTCTACTGATGTGTGTGAAAGACAGGTGATCACCGTTCTTCTCTGTGTGTGTCTTTCTCTCTTCCCCAGGTTTTATTCCAGTGTGTAGTCTAGGCCTGTCCCAGGTGGGTCGTATGAACCTGGGGAAGGATGCCAGTACCTTTAAGTTCTACACCATGTGTGGTCTCCAGGAGGGATTTGAACCGTTTGCCGTCAACATGAACCGTGAGGTCACCATGTGGTTCAGTAAACGCCTCCCAACCTTTGTCAATGTGCCAAAGAACCACAATCATATAATGGTAAGAGAGATGCATTTTATTCAAATCATTTGCACAGTCCTGTATACTGTATATATGTTACAGGCACGTTTGAGCTACAGTAGCTCGTCTGTTGGATCGTACCACATGGTGATTCTAACACTTTGAGGACAAAATGAAAAAGCAGAAAAAATGGGCAAGCGTACGGATTTGAGCGACTTTGACAAGGGTCAAATTGTGATGGCTAGATGACTGGGTCAGAGCATCTCCAAAACTGCAGCTCGTGTGGGGTGTTCTCAGTCTGCAGTGGTCAGTACCTATTAAAAGTGGTTCAACGAAGGAAAAGCGGTGAACCGGCAACAGGGTCGTGGGCAGCCAAGGCTCATTGATGCACGTGGGGAGCGAAGGCCAACAGGTAAGCTACTGTAGCTCAAATTGCTGAATAAATGAATGCTGGTTCTAATAGAAAGGTATCAGAACACACAGTGTATCACAGTTTGTTGCATATGTTGCTGCTCTTTTGGCAGCAGAAGGTGGACATAGACAATATTAGGCATAATGTTATGGCTATATATATATTAACAATGTTATGTGTCATAGGTGACCAGAATAGATGGCACCGTTGACAGCCCTCCTTGTCTGAAAGTAAGCCACAGAACTTTTGGGACCCAGAACAGTAATGGAGATATGGTGTACTGTCGTTTGAGCATGCCTGTCGAGTTTTACTCTTTCTTCAAGGCCAGCCCTGTCATCGATTTGAACGGCGTGCACGAGGAACACGAGTCCCTCAAACTCAAACACAGGTTGGCTTTCTAATAACACGCATGCAGTGTTGTACAATGGAAAAAACCTGTTTTGATGGCTGATATCGTCTGACCTGTTGAAGAGGCTAGAAATCTGGATGTGTTTGTCAATGTGTATTTTTCAACATGCTAATGAATTGGCTAAGACCTGCTAATTGTCCTGCTGCCATTTCCAATCAGTTGTTAGCTTTAAACACCTTAGATAAGATGTAGCCTACATCTGTTCCCTAAAGCCTATATGCTACAGTATATCCAAAAGTATGTGGACACCCCACTAATGGTCTGTGGCTGTTTTTTAGGGGTTGGGCTTGACTCCTTAGTTCAAAGTGAAGGGTCATCTTAATGTAAAGGGGTACAAATTCTCTTCTGGCTGAATGGGCACAAATTCCCGCAGATACACTCCAAAATCTTGTGGAAATCCTTCCCAGAAGAGTGGCGGCTGTTATAGCCACAAAGGAGGGGCCAACTATATTAATGCCCATGGTTTTAGAATGGGATGTCCAATAAGCTCAAATGGGTGTGATGGTAGGGTGTCCACATTCTTTTGGCCATAAAGTGTATGTTTAGCAGAAATAACAAATCTGTGTCTAGCTGAAAAATCATTAAATCTGTATCTAAGTGTATAGGCCAATCATTTTGTTATGCTCATGTTTTCCTCGTAGACATCCACTTAAATCAATGAGACACAGTCATGATGGGATAAGAGGATCAGATTACAGCCACATCACCACGGTATGAAATGTGATCAGCAACAGCTCATCACAGTGCTTGGATTAATCCCATCATCAAAGACTTCAGGGGCTCTGGATAAAAACTAATCTGCTGCCGTGTTATCTTGCAGTATTACTACTCTGTCAGAATTTTCGCTGGTCAGGATCCATCATGCGTGTGGGTGGGCTGGGTCACCCCTGACTACCATTACTATAGCAACCACTTCAATCTCAGTAAGATCCGGACAGTGACGGTTACCCTGGGAGACGAGCGTGGGCGGGTCCACGAGAGGTGAGCCCATTGTTGAGTAAACCCACCCTCCCCCGTCCTCGTGTGTGCATGCATATTAATGAGCGATGGTAAAGCGCTCATGTCTTTTCTTTTCCAGTGTGAGGAGAAGTAACTGCTACATGGTATGGGGAGGGGATGTCCCCACTTCTGGGCACTCATCCAGTCGCAGCAATGTGGATCTGGAGATAGGCTGTCTTATTGACCTGGCCACTGGTCTGGTGACTTTCAGTGCAAATGGCAAGGAGCTGGCCACGTCCTACCAGGTACTGCATAACCAATTACACGTTCCATTGAGGATACAGTCTGTCTCATATCGACCTCTATCTAGTCTGGCTCTTTTTTGCTGCTATCAGCCCAACGGTATCTGTCCCATCCTGCAGGCTTCCACTCATCAGACCTACACCGTCTCTTCTCTGAAAACAGACTTACCTGTTCTGGTCTGGTCGTTACTCAATGTGATAGTCAGTCCCCCTGGTTCCAGTACAACAGCTGGGTAAAGGCTGTGCCAGCTCTTACAGCTGATAACAGAATCTCCCCTTTGAAGGGCATGATCTTCTTAAGTTCTCCCCTTTGGACAAAAACAGCAAGCTTTTAGACTGGATCTGATTCAACCTCCCGGCATTTTCCCAATCTCTTTTAGGAGCATAGGCAACAAAACACACAAACACGCACACACCTAGTCAGCCTCCGAGCTTTATGCACTTTAATTGCTTTCACTTCTAATCTGCTCTCTACAGCAGCCATCCGTTGCTGCAGTTTGGCCTCGACGGGCCTCTTCTGTCTTCAGTGTGTTGTTTTAATGCTGAGCTTTTCTTCTCCAGGTGGAACCTAATACAAAGCTGTTTCCTGCAGTCTTTGTGCAACCGACCAGCCCCAATCTCTTCCAGTTCGAGTTGGCCAAGATAAAGGTAGCGTAACTCGTTCCGTCCCGGGTGCTGCTTCTATGCGATCATTTTTAAAACCAAAAACGCTGCTCTGTCTGTGTGACCTCTGACCTCAACAGAATGCTATGCCCCTGTCGGCGGCCATTTTTAAGAGCGAACATAAGAACCCGGTGCCCCAATGTCCTCCACGTCTGGACGTGCAGACCATCATCTCAGTGCTGTGGAGCCGCATGCCCAACACCTTCCTAAAGGTGGAGACCTCCAGGGTCAGTGAGAGACACGGCTGGCTGGTTCAATGTGTGGACCCCCTACAGATGCTGGCTGTGCACATACCTGAGGAGAACAGGTGGAAGTTTTAATATCTGCGATATTACACACCATACACAGAGGCACCACACGTACTCCTGACAGTGTTCACTACCGTTCTGTGCTTGTTTGAACTTTGCCCTGATTTCCGCTGACCTCTTGCCCTAGGTGTGTTGATGTAATGGAGCTCTCAGAACAGGAGGACCTGAGGACGTTCCACTACCACACCCTGAAGCTCTACTGTGCCCTGTGTGCCCTGGGCAACACCCGTGTGGCACACGCCCTCTGCTCCCACCTGGACCAATCCCAGCTGCTCTACACCATCGACAACCAGTACCTATCGGGTGTGTTGCGCGAGGGCTTCTACAACGTCCTCATCAGCGTCCACCTGGAGACGGCCAAGGAGGCCCGCCTCATGATGAACAATGAGTTCATCATCCCCGTCACCACAGAAACCCGCAGCATCCGCCTGTTCTCTGATTCATCGAAGCATCACTCTCCGCCCGGCGTGGGCCTCAGCACATCCCTGAAGCCCCGGCTGAACTTCTCCCCGCCTTGCTTCATCAGCACCAAGCGAGAGCAGCACCTCTACACCCCGCTGATCCCCCTGGGGGTGCTCAAAGAGAGGGCCATCACCATGCTCACTGAGGCCGTGCAAGGCGGCGGCCACCACATCAGAGACCCTGTAGGGGGCAGTGTGGAGTACCAGTTTGTGCCCATACTCAGGCTGATTGGCACGCTGCTCACCATGGGCGTGCTGGGCAGCCAGGACGTTAATAAGATCCTGCTGCTCATCGACCCCAATGTGTTTGTGGAGCATCCAGCGGGGATGCCCCACGCCCTGATGGAGTCCACGGAGAAGGAGGGGCTGACAGGTGCTGAGGAGAAGACGGTGGAGGCTGGGGAGGAGGAGCTGGCCAAAGAGGCCAAGCAGCCAATGAAAGGCCTCCTGGAGAAGAGGCTTCCGGAGCCAGTCAAACGACAGGTAGCACATGCAGCCCGCAGTTTGAAATGACATACTTTGCAAAATGCGTTGATGCTGATGGTCATTTCAAAGTCACTGAACCATGTAATACCTCTGCCGATGAATTCTCATCTAATGAGTTTACCAGTGATATGTCATTAGTGTCTGTTTCCAAATCCCAGGTGAAATATTACGGGATGTTCTCTCTCCGTGTTTTCATTTCGTACAGATGTGTGAACTGCTCCACTACTTCTGCGACTGTGAGCTGAAGCATCGCATCGAGGCCATTGTGTCCTTCTCTGACAGCTTCGTCTCCAAGCTGCAGTACAACCAGAAGTTCAGATACAACGAGCTGATGTTGGCGCTCAACATGTCTGCTGCCGTCACCGCCAAGAAGACCAAGGAGTTCCGTTCCCCTCCCCAGGAACAGGTAGTCACTGAAATGGAAGTGATCTAAAAATGACCTCATAGTTAATAAGGTCGATTATGGCAGGTTTAATAACTTCCTCTTTAAGAGTTATGGTATGACAAAGTCACAGGCAAGCTGTATTAGTCATATCCTCTCAAAGGGCTCGACCCTGTAATTTAGTTAGGACCTTTTAGACGCTGCCTACTTCAGTAGCCCCGGGCTGACAACAGACATATGTTTGTGTTAACCTTGTTGCACCGGTGTTACAGTAGATAGGAGAATTGGCACATTAACAGGGAACAGGTTTCTGCTGTTACTACTCACCTGAGTGAGTGGACAGACACACATACAGCAGTACACACACACACACACAGAACAGACTGCTACATTCTACACGTGTATGGCGGGTTCTCAGAAACCTCAGAGACACTGCACGGGTGAGAGTACAATTTGTGGGAGTGTTCAATCATTCCTTCCTATACAATACATAGGTAATTGATTTCCTTCTATTCTCCCTGGCTATTCCATTCATGGGGAGGTGACTGGGAGAGAGAGACGTGGCGGCCATCTTTCTAACTGCTCCCTACAGCGTATCCCTTCACGGCCCCAGTCTCAAGGCTGTGGAAATCCATCCCCCCTCAGATGCAGGGGCACATTAGCAGGGCTCTTTATCACCACGACTGAAAATGCCACACAGGGATGAAGGACACCTCATTCCCTCATCCCATGTACACATCAGGGTCACAGCTAACTGCTCACTTCAGCACTTTTTCACACACTTTCATTGTTTTCACCTAGCTGACTCTTTTGATGTCTAGTACTAGTAACAGTAATACAAGCAATAGGGGAGAGTGGGGTAACATGAGCCATTTGCTTTACTTACATCTACCTATAGCCAAGGGAATATGAGACAGGAATAAAATGAATGCATTCACCACAATCTGAGAATAAGTGCCATCAATTGAAATCTTAGCAGTGTGCCTCATGCAAATAGAGAACAAAATATAGGGTCCCAAAAAAAAGTGGTCTTGTCCTATGTTAGGGGTAAGTTGATTGAACTGACAGCGTAAGTTGAGCCATCTGGGAAGATAGGCCTACTAACTACAACTAACTATTGTATTAAAGGGACAATATGTCGTTTTTGGCTGCTAGGGGTCTTCCAATCAAGAAAAAAAACACTATTATTTCAGCAACGCAACGCAAACTCAGATTTTAGAAACTATGTTTTTAATTAGCACGATTACATTTGAAAAACATTCACTAGAGTCTGTTTTATTCAAAAATAGACACATTTTTGCAACACATGATCAGGGACACAACCTATCTATGCAATAAATTAACAATGATTATTGTAATGACTTACAAGCGCTATAATTTTGAAACGGAAAATCCAAGTTTGTGTTGCCGGCAAAATATGTTGCCAGGCGAACGGTTCTTGCCTATAGCTAGCTCCGGCGCTGTGTATTGTTAAATATATTATAGTTTTATTCATGTTATGTTTAGTTACGTTTACGTAATACCATTTGATGGTTCCCCGGAAATTGGAGCAACTAGAGGAGTCAAAGGTTATATGACGCCATTGACGGGTGACAAAACAAAACATCCCGTGTGTTCTAATTACATTACAAAATTCTCTGGGTTTGAAAGTTGGTGGAAACATTTGGAATAATATAAGTACACAAATGAAATACACTGCTCAAAAAAATAAAGGAAACACTTAAACAACACAATGTGACTCTAGGTCAATCACACTTCTGTGAAATCATACTGTCCACTCAGGAAGCAACACTGATTGACAATCAATTTCACATGCTGTTGTGCAAATGGAACAGACAACAGTTGGAAATTATAGGCAATTAGCAAGACACCCCCAATAAAGTGGTTCTGCAGGTAGTGACCACAGACCACTTCTCAGTTCCTATGCTTCCTGGCTGATGTTTTGGTCACTTTTGAATGCTGGCAGTGCTTTCACTCTAGAGGTAGCATGAACCACAGTCTACAACCCAGACAAGTGGCTCAGGTAGTGCAGCTCATCCAGGTGAGAAGGTTTGCTGTGTCTGTCAGCGTAGTGTCCAGATCATGCAGGCGCTACCAGGAGACAGGCCAGTACATCAGGAGTAGTGTAGGAGGCTTTAGGAGGGCAACAACCCGGCAGCAGGACCGCTACCTCCGCCTTTGTGCAAGGAGGAGCAGGAGGAGCACTGCCAGAGCCCTGCAAAATGACCTCCAGCAGGCCCCAAATGTGCATGTGTCCACTCAAACGGTCAGAAACAGACTCCATGAGGGTGGTATGAGGGCCCAACGTCCACAAGTGGGGGTTGTGCTTACAGCCCAACACTGTGCAGGACGTTTGGCATTTTCCAGAGAACACCAAGATTGGCAAATTTGCCACTGGTGCCCTGTGCTCTTCACAGATAAAAGCAGGTTCACACTGAGGACATGTGACAGACGTGACAGAGCCTGGAGACGCCGTGGAGAACGTTTTGATGCCTGCAACATCCTCCAGCATGACTAGTTTGGCGGTGGGTGAGTAATGGTTTACTTTGGGGGGCCGCACAGCCCTCCATGTGCTTGCCAGAGGTAGCCTGACTGCCATTAGGTACTACGATGAGATCCTCAGACCCCTTGAGAGACCATATGCTGGTGCGGTTGGCCCTGGGTTCCTCCTAATGCAAGACAATGCTAGACCTCATGTGGCTGGAGTGTGTCAGCAGTTCCTGCAAGAGTAAGGCATTGATGCTAGTGGTGGAACGGTACACAGAAGTCACTGTTCGGTTCATACTTCGGTTCTGACATCACGGTTCGGTACGAGTTCGGTACAATTTAGGGAAAAGCTAAACAAAAATGTACAACGCAATTATTTTAATTGTGCATGTCTCAAGCTGTACCATCTAGTGTCATACAGTCTCTCCCCTGAGCTAGCACATCTGGGTGATTGCATCTGATATCTGTTAGCATGTTAGATGTATTTCCACTCACATACCCAACAGCTGCTGAACAACGCTGACTGTGTGTCCTCATCTTATCCACCACTCTATCGCCTGTACTACTGTAACCAATACAGTATATACAATCTATGGCTGTAACTGACTGGGAAACCAAAGTTTTCCCAAACTTGCGATCTTAGAGGTCGGCGTGTCCTCCAACTCTTGTGGGTCGCCACCAATACTCGTCCTTAGTGCTGACTCACTCACCGGACCGTCAATCTGACAAAAAACTGCATACAAAGGTGATGCTCAGCTACTTAGTTTCAGAGTTAAAGCGGGGCTACAGATTAGGTGTCCATAAACAACTTGCGTATCTAATGGTAGTTCGGCATTACATTAATTAATTTGCATGTGAGTTTATTTTTATACCGTGTGTTCTCCATTTAAATTCATGCACCGAACCGTGAGGCCCGTACCGTTTCAGTTCAATACGAATACATGTACCGTTCCACCCTAATTGATGCTATGGACTGGCCCGCCCATTTCCCAGACCTGAATTCTGATTCTTCTCTAGTGTTGATTTTGATTTTGCCATTGTCATTGTCACTACTGGTAGCACGAGGAGGTACCTACAGCCAGTGATGCCATGTCCGCGGTTTTCTAGCCAAATTGGGCTATTTTTAAATCAATTTGGCGGTAGAAAATATATTGGTCGCGGGTTGCGGTTTTTTGGGCTATTTTAAAACAACCACGTCTGCAGCATTTTCCTTTAAAAAATAAATGTGACCTAGGCTGTATGGTGCAGCCTGGGCCAGGTATGAGAGGAGCTACTGCGTGGTGTGTATGAAAGAGGGAGAGCAGTCAATGACAGTATATGAAATTAAGAGAATATGGTGAAAGAAAATCACATTTATATGTACATTGTGGAAAAAAGTATTGTTTTTTTTACTCTGTGGCAACGTAAACAAATTGGGCTAGTTTTAAGGCATTTTGGGCGGTTTTTGAGTAGTCATTGGGCTAGAAATTTATGTTTGAGCTGGCAACCCTGCCTACAGCCCATTTAGGTTTCACAGGTAGTCCAGCTCCTCCAGGATGGTGTCACGATGGCCAGGACTGTTAAGGCTGTCATGGCATTTGAGCTATGTGATGGTCTATGTGTTTTATGTATAGTATGAATGTGTATGTGTTTTTGTCAGGCGCCAACCTCTGGGCACTGAGGAGCCGTAGGCACATTGCGCATGAACAGCGCACTAGCTAACCATCCACACCGGTGCGTAATGAGTAATCAAGATGCCTATTTAATCCCAGCGTTCCGGAGGTGCGGCGCGTGTTATTGTGGACTAGTTCCCTGTCAAGTGAGTGACGGTTTCAGCTATAGTTTACTGAGAAGTCTGCGGACAATGTAAGTTCATTATTGATTGAGTCTTCACATCGTTATGTGTCGTACATGATGGATGTGTATGGTTGAACCATGCGTACGCTCTCTATATTGCTAGTCGCGTCTGTGCCGCGTTAGAGCACAATAGGTGATATATATATACGTTGTGGCGTTCCTGTGCATCTTTGTTATTCAGTGCTCCATTATTCACATAGCTGTAATCGTCTGTTCATTAAACAACTTGAACGCTTCTCCCGCATTCTGGTCTCCACTCTCTCCAACCACACAATAACAACTGTGACAGATGGCACATCCTCCATTGACAAAAGACAATACTGTACAGCCATCTTTATTGACCTGACCAAGGCTTTCGACTCTGTCAATCACTGTATCCTTATTGACAAAGTCGATAATCACTGTATCCTTATTGATAATCGTCTGTTCATTAAACAACTTGAACGCTTCTCCCGCATTCTGGTCTCCACTCTCTCCAACCACACAATAACAACTGTGACAGATGGCACATCCTCCATTGACAAAAGACAATACTGTACAGCCATCTTTATTGACCTGACCAAGGCTTTCGACTCTGTCAATCACTGTATCCTTATTGGCAGAATATCCTCAGCGTCTCGAACGACTGCTTCAATTGATTCGCCAACTACTTATATGATAGGGTTCAGTGTTTTAAATCGGAATACCTGCTGTCTGGACCTCTGGCTGTCTCTACGGGAGTGCCACAGGGTTCAATTCCTGGGCCAACACTAATTTCTGTATAGAATAAAGTATAGAATAGTCGCTCTTGCTGCTGATTACTCACTGATCCACCTCTACACAGGATGACACCATTTTATATACAGCTGGCCCTACATTGAACACATTGCGAACAAACATCCAAGAGACCTTTGACGCCATACAGCACTCCTTCTGTGGCCTATCATGTTGAACGGGTCTAATCTAGAATATGTGAAACCTAAATACCTAGGTGTCTCGTTAGACTGTTCACATTCCTTTCAGAACAAACGTTAACCATCTCCGATCTAAAATTAAATCTAGGATTGGCTTCCTATTCTGCAATAAGGTCTCCTTCACCCATGCTGCCAGTTCTTCAATATAGCTGATATATCTTTTTAAACTGAGATATATTAGTGAGACTGATTATACCCCCCCAAAAAAACTTGTGTTATGTTTACCACCACTTCATCCACATGGGTCTTCCTTCCACAGCAAGATGAAAATCGAGAATGCAAACAAAATTTAGGGTCACATGACAAAAATTGTGTATGGTTGCCCAAGTGGTGGGTCAACTTACCCATCGGCTCATCTTACCCCACTCTTCCCTATATACAGTACACAGAGAGGTGAATGACTAACAAGGAATAATTGCCAAATTGTTAAAGTACCTTGGCCATCTATGTACATGCACTGAACCGGTGTGTTTATTTATTTACCTCAGATTAACATGCTGTTGAATTTCGGCATGGGGGAAGACTGTCCATGTCCTGAGGACATTCAGGAGCAGCTGTACAACTTCCATAATGAGCTGCGCCTGCACTGTGGTAAATATCAGCATCTTCTTTTATATTACCAGTCTGATTAACCGCTCCCTGACTAGAGATGAAACAGTTAGCAGTATGAGAGGGCAGGACATGAAGAATCGTATTAAAGAGATGCCCTCTGGCAGGTCAAGGCAATTACTCAAAGCTAATTGGACCATGTTTGTCCAAATATAACTGGTTTAAACATACCATAACCATACAGCTATGATTGTATTTTACTGGAAAATCTATTTAATGTAGTTTGTTTTCATTGTGTACTCTTGTAAGTGTTTATTGTCTGAGCTCCCCAGGCTTGCTTGAACCACAGGGAGGGATGTATTAAACATTCCTGTGTGTTTCTAGGCAGAAAGCCCGCAGCATTTCCAGATTGCTCTGTCGTCTTGATGTTTTTCTAAATAATTGAGTCAATCCAGGGGGGTCTATACTAATGTAATGAACAGTCCTGCTAAACTACTCTGACCTGCAGAAGCAAACTCCAATAGAGACTGCAGCAAAATAAAAGCATTGTCCAGATTCACACCCAGGTAACAGTACTTTTCCAGGAACGTGATACTAGTCGTATTTCTGTGCTGTGTGTTAATGAAGGAATCCCTATGGAGGAGGAAAAGGAAGAACAGGACACATCTATTAAAGGTCGTCTGCTGGCCATGGTCTACAAAATCAAAGGTCAACCTCTGAAGACGGAGGAGGAGCCAACAGAGCACGAACAGACAGCCCCCTGTAAGGCTACACTACTATTACTATGCTCTATTACTCTGTTGGGGACTGAAATTCACCTCAGAAGACTCTGAAGATAATAGAGTCCCTTAGCAATAACATTTTTCCTCAGACACCCTGTTTGTTAAAGGATTTGCTCATATTTCTCCAGATCCAGTTTGTGTTTACTAACTCTCAGTCATCCACAGGAGGATAGGGAAATTGAACAGAGCAGTGTAGTTGTTGAGCCGTGATAGTGGCACAGAATCACTGTTCCATTTGTCTGGCATGTTCCACAGAAACCCAGTGGCTGTCGTTTCCGTATCAATTTCTTTTTCAATTGTATTATGGTAATGCAGAGCCGGTAGAGGAGGGGCTACTCGGCCTGGTTGTCAGGGGCCTTTTCCTTTAGAGCCCCTGCACTTCTGTAATGAGAAAAAGGCTTGGCACTCCTATAACTCAGTCGTCCTGATCACACAAACACACACACACAAACACACATACACCACAAACTGCCTGACAGTCATCAAGTAACAGTGCAATGTCAGAGGCTAATCATTAATTCACTGATTAGCGATAAACAAGACTCTATAAAAAGTTAATCCACTCAACTGCATCCTCGTTCAACACACTGTCCCACTAAAGCAGAATACTCTATATTATCAGGACAGTTTTACACATTTTATTGAATGTATTGCTTCGGTTTAATTATAATTTTTTAGCCCTGTCAAATCATAAATTGATTGGCAAATTTAGTCTACAGAATATATGAATGGTGTATCAACAGCAAACTTGCAAAATATTGAAACTGTATTTGGCCAAAGAAAACATGTTTGGTCCCCACACCACCAGACTCCCTGTAATGAAAATGCTGCTGGCATGGATAAGTGCCAAAATAGTGGCTGTGTCTAAATCTGAGCTAGAGCATGCATTAGAGAATGTAATAAGTCAAAGGCAATTTGAGCACCTGCTGTCAGACTGACCCCGACGTGGAGTCACTATTTCTCACAATGGGAAAAGCTAAAATGAAAATAGAGGTTACGAATTTCCCAAAATACTAATTTTTCAGGCTGTTTTCTTCAGATGTGATTGATTATATCGACTCTGTGTAACAGAGAATCTGCACTACCGCTGTTACAGGAGGTACTACAGGCGTGGCGTAAGGAGACGAGGAGGAGATGAGGAATGTGTTTAATGCCCCGCATGGTTGCATCTACTACGCTGGGTACCCTGGTCTGTGTTTCCAGCTTGATACCGCCCCTACCAATCCCAAAGGGTGCTGTTTTGAAAGTCTCACTAATCACCACCTGTCTAAAACTGGCCTCAACCAACCTTGCATCCCCGGGGAGGTCTTATTTAGCAGTGACCCAAGCTTTCTACTGCAGTCCTGATGGCTAAAGAGTCCAATTACATTTAGCCAGGCATTAGGGCCTTTTTACGGTTTGCCTCCCTCAGGAGCCTCGGTGCCGCCTGAACGGTAGCATCTCTAATTGTAATGCTCCCGGTCCTGGGTGGCTGTGCCGATGAGGGCCTTGTGTTCTTCTCCGTGAGAGAGCTGAGGCCCTGCCAGGATCACAACGATGCAGTGGGCGGGTGGAGGGGAGCACGATAAACACCAACCCACCCTACCCTGGACACGTCTCCCTCCCGTCTGTCATGCCGTTTCCTCGCTGAACCATGTGAATATAGCAGGGACCCTGGCGTGCAACGTAGCTCGTGCCGAATGCAGATCAGATCACAGGATAAAGGCACTTTCTCTGCCAAACTACAGTACGAGACATAGTGTTTATCTGCCGCAGTCGTGTATTGGTGATAAATTATTCACTTCCTGATGACGGGGCTCTCTAGAGTTCCGCTTCACCGGCCCGGTCGGCCAGTTGGCTGATGTACATTCATCAGAGGAACTCCATTTTCATTTTTGGCAGCTGAGCGGTGTCGGTCTGTGATGAGAGAAACTGGTGTGTGTGTGAAAGCTCTGTGTAGAAAAAGACATGTTGTAGTCGTATAGAAAAGGGCCTGTCCATTCTGACCTGGTGCTGGACTGGTTTCCATGTGACTGACGCCCCGGTGTTAAATTTTGTAGTCTTTGTAATACAAGCCAATCAGCCTACCAGCAGAACCGAGATCTAAAATGTAGGCTCCTAATTGCTGTGCTTTAAAACAACAGTTATTGATCGCAGGTAAATTGTCCCTTCCCAACTGCTTCATTGATTACTGTTACGCTTCTTCCTTCATGGCGTCTATACCCAACCTTGGAGGGCACACACATACTCACGGAGCAGTGGCACACACCACACCAGGCACATTGATCTGGCTTTAATGAAGCCTTAAGGGTTTCCTTCATACGAGCTGTCCAAACTAATGACTCTGTTGACCAGTGGAATCAGGCAGCCGGTTCTGCTACAGCAATAAAAACAATAAAACCTTTTAGTCTAGCTGTCAGTATCATCTGTACATAATAAAGTTTTGACCTCTTCGTCGAGAATGTGCATTTACCGTTTCGCGATTAAACCCGCAAACATGCTCACAGTTGATTACCTTTGCTTGGAGTAGAGTTGTGAATGTGGGCGGAAAGAGACGGAGCTGCTTTTGATTCAACATTTTTTGCAGCACTTAAACAAGCATCCAAATTACTGTAAAGCCTTTCAAAGGCATTTATTACCTGTATGGTTACAAGTGGTTCACTCTGTTAACAGCAGTGTGATGGGTCTTGGTAAGCAGCGCAGCTTCCTGAAGGGTCTGAAGAATGCTACTGTTTCAACTTGACCTCTGTTGATGGATTGGGTCATTCTCCCTTCTGTTCTGTGTACATAAGGACACACAAGCCAGAAGAAGACCATCGATAAAATGTGTACAATACCTACCCACACACTTCAGCTCCCACAGACTAACTCCATCAACTACTACCATATACAACTGTTGCTCTTAGCACTATTATGACTTGACATTATCAAAAGTGTGGCTGTGTGTGTAGTATAATAACAATGGAACAATTCCTCTGGTCCCAAGCCAATCTAAAAGAGCTGATCAGCCAGACTATGGTGACCTGGGCTCAGGAGTGCCACATCCAGGACCCGGAGCTGGTCCGAGTGATGTTCAGCCTGCTCCGGAGACAGTATGACAGCATTGGAGAGCTGCTCAGGGCAATGAGAAAGAGCTACACCATCAGCGCGACCTCCATACAGGACACCATCAGCCTGCTGGCCTCCCTAGGGCAGATCAGGTCCCTGCTGTCAGTACGGATGGGCATGGAGGAGGAGAAACTCATGATCGATGGACTTGGGTAGGTTGCTTGTCAGTGACATCATTGTCTTTTACAGGATCTACTACATTACAGTTTTTCTGAATTGCTCAAACACTAAACCCCATTCTCTGAATCAAACTCTAAACCCATTTGTTGAATCAATCACTCTTTTGGCAAATCCTTAAACAAGTTCAGGTAGTTTGACACCGTTTGCAAACGCCATCCACTCTTCTCGCAAAACTGTAAACACATTCTCACTCGCTAAAACATGTTTCACACTGTGATGCACTTGGGGTGCAAAATGGTAAACATGGGCAGCAAACGTTGAACACAACTACAACGCAGTTGTCATTGAACACACAACCACACTTTTACACTTTTGTTTCTAATAATGTGATCAAACCAATTGTAAAGAATAGAAGACAGTACCGAGTGCACAGGTGGCACAGTTACTGTATGTTGATGAATGGATGGAAACTATCTGAGAGGCAAAGGAGGATGACTACATGTAAGGTTGTGGAGAAGGAGGAAGAGGGCGAGGAAGAGCAAGACCAAGAAGAGTAATTTCATATGATATTCGGGAAACTGTGATAGACCATTTCTTGTCCATGGAATTACAATGAGGGCAGCAGGACAAAGAGTACAACCCAATTTGAGAACAGGTAATTGGTTCTTTCTATTCTGGTCATTGAAATTGTACTGTATAGATTTGATTCAGTACATCATTTTGTCAACTTTGGGACTTGGGAAAAAGAAAACCTTTCTTACCATACAACAATTTACTGCATTTTTCTCTTTTTGTAGAATTGCAAGACAATCACTAGGGTGAAAGGACTGTTATGCTCTCCCAAAAGCAAGGGGCTCTCATTGTTAGTATGGTCTGTCAAAACAATGCCACCTAACTGCATGAAGTATATAGCAAAGAGTTGTTGATCACAATGTAAACTTGGGAGGAATCAAGTGTCAACATTTTCCATTGACCCTGTTCTCAGATGCAACAGGACACACATGAATCACCTGTACAGAGTACTCTTTGACTACATTATTGTAAATCAGGAGTGCATAAAAATACACTATTGCAGAAGTATATCTTTCTAGTTTAAATAATAAACTACTTATTTATTTATTTTCATATATGAATTGTTGTTTGAATTGGATTTCATGGAAAGGCCCCATGAATACATTTTTGTCCTCTGGCAGACCCAGCACAAAGATGTGATGCTGAGGCAGAATGAATCTCTCATTGACTTTGATTTTGCAGTTACACCCAATCTTTAAGTGTGCTGTAATGTGATTTTCATGTAGAGTTTTGTTTGTTCTTTGGGCTTTTGCAGTTTGATGACTGTATTTTTATACAGACTGAATATACAGACGTTCAATTTTGTATTACTTGCACTACTTACAGTATACAATATAAACACTGTAAGTTGTGATTACTATACGTTTTCTTTTCATTGCAAAATGTGTTTACTATTTAAAATACAATACAACTTATGTAACCACTGTAAATGCCCTAGACACTGTGTTTTTCATTTTTTATGTAGTGTCTAATGAATGATCTGTAGTGTATATTTATTGACTGGCTGTCTGAAACCATTGTTTGATTTTGAGCACAGATGAAATGGTTTTGAGGTGATTGTTTGATTTTAACAGCAGAGTCAAGGGGTTTCTGAATGTAGTTTGAGAATTTGTGTTTAGAGTTTTGAGAAAATGGGTGAGGGTTTAAAGAAATGTGTCTCTAGCAATCAGGAAAAACTGTAAAATCGCCAGGGATCACTTTTTCATGTCAGACATGATCACAATTACATTTTTCTGCCTGATCTGAATGTTCTGTGTTTTCATCCAGTGACATCATGAACAACAAGATATTTTACCAGCACCCCAACCTGATGCGCGTTTTAGGCATGCACGAGACAGTGATGCAGGTCATGGTCAATGTGCTGGGAGGAGGGAAGTCCCAGGTACAGTACTGCTGAAATGATGTTGAGTCTACTGAATTTATATTGAGTCTGATGAATGTATGTTGAGTCTACTGAAAGTATCTTGAGTCTACTGAATTTATATTGAGTCTGATGAAAGTATGTTGAGTCTACTGAAAGGATGCTGAGTCTACTGAAAGGATGCTGAGTCTACTGAAAGGAGGTTGAGTCTACTGAAAGGAGGTTGAGTCTACTGAAAGGAGGTTGAGTCTTCTGAGTGGTCGTTGAGTCTGCTGAAATTATGTTGAATCTGCTAAGAGGATGTTTAGACTACTGAAAGTATGATGAGTCTACTGAAAGGATGTTGAGTCTGCTGAAATAATGTTAAGTCTGCTGAAAGGATGCTGAGTCTGCTAAAGTATGATGTGTCTGCTGAAAGGATGCTGAGTCTACTGAAAGGATGCTGAGTCTACTGAATTTATATTGAGTCTGATGAAAGTATGTTGAGTCTACTGAAAGTATGTTAAGTCTACTGAAAAGATGCTGAGTCTACTGAAAGGATGCTGAGTCTACTGAAAGGATGCTGAGTCTACTGAAAGGAGGTTGAGTCTTCTGAGTGGTCGTTGAATCTGCTGAAATTATGTTGAATCTGCTAAAAGGATGTTTAGACTACTGAAAGTATGATGAGTCCACTAAAATGATGTTGAGTCTGCTGAAATAACGTTAAGTCTGCTGAAAGGAAGCTGAGTCTGCTAAAGTATAATGAGTCTGCTGAAAGCAGGTTGAGTCTGCTGAATGGTCGTTGAGTGTGCTGAGATTATGTTAAATCTGCTTAAATTATGTTTAGTTTAGTCTACTGGAAGTATGTTAAGTCTGCTGAAAGGATGTTGAGTCTGCTGAAAGGAGGTTGAGTCTGCTGAAAGGAGGTTGAGTCTGCTGAAAGGATGTTAAGTCTGCTGAAAGATGTTAAGTCTGCTGAAAGATGTTAAGTTTGCTGAAAGATGTTAAGTCTGCTGAAAGGATGTTGAGTCTGCTGAAAGGAGGTTGAGTCTGCTGAAAGGAGGTTGAGTCTGCTGAAAGGATGTTGAGTCTGCTGAAAGGATGTTAAGTCTGCTGAAAGGATGTTGAGTCTGCTGAAAGGATGTTAAGTCTGCTGAAAGATGTTAAGTCTGCTGAAAGATGTTAAGTCTGCTGAAAGGATGTTGAGTCTGCTGAAAGGAGGTTGAGTCTGCTGAAAGGAGGTTGAGTCTGCTGAAATGAGGTTGAGTCTCCTGAAGGTATGTTGAGTCTGCTGAAAGCATGTTGAGTTAGGGCTGGGCGATAAAACGGTAACGATATGTCTCGCGATAGACACGTAATCAATATCAATAAAAATGTGTTAGATAAAACGTTCAATAATTTCCTTTTCTTCGTCACTCCTTTTCTTCGGCACTCACTCTCTGGTAACCTAGCAACGTAGCGTGAGTGACACGCTAACAGCCAATCATTTAACAGTATCAAATTTGGTTGCGCAATAATGTTGTCTTGTGAGTCGTGTTGGATTCTTCAGTAACTGAAACTGATAAGTGAAAAATTAGTGCCGCAGCGAGCAAGGAAATTGTTAATAAAACGGGAAAAGTCAGCTCGCAAGTACGGCAGTTTGTTTGGTTTTTAAAAGTCTGACTGTAGTCAGACCATTGTTGTCTTCAAATTATGCAAAACCGTTGTCCCCACCAAGACCGGTGATATCACAAACTTATTTTCCCCACCTTCTCAGGTCTCAGGTTTCTCTGTTTATATTTAACACTTTGCACTATTTTATTACACTTTTTTAAGCATTTCTTAGGGACTCTAATTGTGCACCTTAGTGTAACACATAATTGTTAAGTGTTTATTGTGATTTTAGACTTATGTTTACATTTTAATTAGTTGATGTTTTTTCCATGGTTGTGTTGACATATCTGCCTTTATAACTGAGGAGATTATAATAAATGGAAGGTTAAATTAAAAATAAAATTGTTTAAATGTATTATTTTTTTCATGCTCCTTATTCTAAATAGGTCATAAAACAGATCAATAATTATCAATATTGATTGATTTGAAACACTTATATCGTGATTCGTGATAGAGTTTTCAGCCATATCGCCCAACGATTTTGAGTGAAGCTAAAAGGATGTTGAGTGAAGCTGAAAGAATGTTGAGTGAAGCTGAAAGAATGTTGAGTGAAGCTGAAAGTATGTTGAGTGAAGCTGAAAGGATGTTGAGTGAAGCTGAAAGAATTTTGAGTGAAGCTGAAAGTATGGATGTTGAGTGAAGGATGTTGAGTGAAGCTGAAAGGATGTTGGGTCTGCTGAAAGTATGTTGAGTCTGCTGAATGGATGTTGAATCTGCTGAATGGATGTTGAGCATGGAAGCCTTTAGTCGGATCATGCATGGGATGATTACGTTCACCGACTATACTTCAGCGATTGAACTCACAGACGCAAAATCTGGAAACAAGGAGTGATTGGAGAGTGATAATCTGACTTACCAAACCCACATCCCCGGCAGCCCCATGCCAATTTGCGCTGCCTCGTGCAAGAGGCCCGGGGAAAGCCACAGAACCCGTAGTCAAGCTCGAACCTGTGACTATCATGACATAGACTGTGCAATGCAGTGATGCCCCATGGACCCCCTAGTCCTATGCTCCGTTGCATAACAAATGCTGGGTCAAGAAACCTGGATATGTTCAGACCACTGTACCGCAGTGTCAGACATTAATCGGCCAGGAGGAGTCAGTTCTCCTGCCCTGCATCGATTGGCATTGGAGCTTTGGTCATGGGTGGCCACAGGCACATTTGCCCCCTTGTTGCTTGCCACATTCACCGACATTTCAATGTGAGAGTGGATCTCATGTCCAGAAGGGGACCTCGTATGGATAAATGGATGCTGCACCCAGACACTATTCAGATGATCTGGGACCATTTTAGTGTGGTGCAGGTGGATCTGTTTGCATCACTGTGGTTCTAGCTGAGACTGACTGACAACCCGCTATTAGGAGTGGGTGCATCTGCGCACACCGAGTGGCAGAGACTCCTGTTATACACATTCCCACCGACTTGGTGCATGCTGCAGTTGAGACAGAGGATAAGGTGGGAGAAGGAGTCAGTCATTCTAGTGGCTCCAGAGAGACCAGGGCCCTCTTGATTCCCAGAGATAAGGAACATGCTTTGTGCTCTTCCGAGGTGCATCCCACATTGCCAAGATGCTCTTTTACAAGCAAGATGTATTCTAGAGTCGTGGCCCGCTCTACCCCAACCCCATGCGCTTTTGATCTCTGATCTGGTAAGATTAATGCGCAGAAGCTTAGCGGAAGATTTCATTAACACAATCCAGAGTGCGCGCGCTGTCTCTACTTCTAGAAAATACACGCATAAATTGAGTTTATTTACACAGTGGTGTGAGGGTCAGGACATTGACCCCATAAATTGTGAGGTAAACGCTTTGAATTAAGAGGATAAATTACCTTGAGTCAGTCAGTTTGGTTTCGTCATGCTGGTTGTAGGTTTAGCATTTGAGAAACGGATGTGTTGTTTGGGAAAGCTGAAAGGATGTTTAGTCTCCTGAAAGGATATTGAGTCTGCTGAAGGATGTTGAGGTAGCTGAAGGGATGTTGAGTCTGCTGAAAGGATGTTGAGTCTGCTGAAAGGATGTTGAATTAGCTGAAGGGGTGTTGAGTCTGCTGAAAGGATGTTGAGTATGCTGAAAGGATGTTGAGTATGCTGAAAGGATGTTGAGTATGCTGAAAGGGTATAGAGACTGCTGAAAGGGTATATAGACTGCTGAAAGCATATTGAGTCTGCTGAAAGGATGTTGAGTCTGCTGAAAGGATGTTGAATTAGCTGAAGGGATGTTGAGTCTGCTTAAAAGATGTTGAGTCTGCTAAAAGGATGTTGAGTTAGCTGAAGGGGTGTTGAGTCTGCTGAAAGGGTATTGAGTCTGCTGAAAGGATGTTGAGTCTGCTGAAAGGATGTTGAATTAGCTAAAGGATGTTGAGTGTGCTTAAAAGATGTTGAGTCTGCTAAAAGGATGTTGAGTTAGCTGAAGGGATGTTGAGTCTGCTGAGTTACCTAAAAGGATGCTGTGTCTGCTGAAAGTGTGTTGAGTCTGCTGAATGTGATATACAGAGGAGTTGTTGACATGCAAGCAGCATTGAGAATAACCACACTACCGATGACTGAAAGAGGATTTAGGGTTCACTGTGTGGAGCTAAAGTATCATCATCAATTTTAGTCCAGAGTGGTTAGGGTGTTGTGGCATTGGTCATTTTCCACAAGCTCGTTGAGGAACCTAAGTATCATGAGACAGTAGTTGGTTGCTAAACTTGGGAAAGACAGTTTGGTTAAAAAATGATGGAGAAGGCAGCCAAGGGGATTGAGAACCGGTGTGGAGGCTGATTGGCAATAAGAAGCAGCTGGCAGATGTTGAGGGGCTGCATTCAAGACAACTGGAAAAGGTGTTGCACACTGGAGGACTGGAGGCTGTTTAGCAATATATAGCAGCTGTTTCTCGTTGATTTGCTAGGTATCTGCATTCAAGGAAACTAGGTACGTTTTGCACTCAAGTCTGGTCCTCCCTCATTAATGTTTGTTCATCCTTTACTCTGTGTTGTATGGGCCAAAGTAAGTGGAGCTGTTCAGCAGGGAGTAGCAAGGAGGCTGACGGTGTGTTTGGAAAGGGAATGCAGTAATGAAGACACCCCAGCATGTGGCCACTCTTCCTGGGTGACAGATATCTACCGACACACTGGACTGGAGCAGGAGTGGAAGGAGAACGGCGGGGGTCAGCTTCTCATGGCAGACCTTTCAAGGCCCTTAGTAAAGAGGATTTATAGTTACAGGCCTTGAGGAGGCCACTCTGTTGTTAGTCTCGACACAAGCCCAGAAAAAAAGTGATATTTTGTGTCTGACTCTATATGTCTCTGTTTGTCATGTGTTAAGCCTTTTCTTTTTTAACAGTACAACTACTACTACATAGCTCTCAGAATATATGCCTTTTCCCTAAAGAAAACTGCACAAGTTTTTCCTCACTAAGCCGAGTTTCTGTGTCCCTCTCAGGAGATCGCCTTCCCCAAGATGGTGGCCAGTTGTTGCCGCTTCCTGTGCTACTTCTGCAGGATCAGCCGTCAGAACCAGAAGGCCATGTTTGACCATCTCAGCTACCTTCTGGAGAACAGCAGTGTGGGGCTGGGTGGGTATCCTGCTGGAGTTGGCGTGAACCTGGGGGGTCACTGGGTCACATGCTCAGATGCCCACCCCTCAGAGTTATTGGCGCATCTCTACGTAGAACAATCACATGATATTCCTTATTTCCTCTTTGGGCGGCTGCTTCATGGAACATAATCTGATCAGGGATACAGGCAGGGTCCTTGAGCTGTGAGTCTGCATAAATTAGACACACCTGAGGCTGAGCGTGCAGGCGCGTGCACGTGTATGTGTATAGCAAGTTGGTCTTGTTATGAATTCATCAGGGGAGAGGGTGAGTCATGGCATGTTCTGTCAGGAGTTGTGCAAGTTGAACACCCTGCCTTAAAGGGAGAGGCGGCATCTCAAGGACCAGTTCTCTATCACACACAGTGTTTGTCAGTCTTGCACCCATACAACGCCGCTGCATGTAATCTCTTTGTGAACCTCAGTGAAACGTCCTACATCTTAAAATATTTTGAATGACCTCAATCAACAATGATTAGTATGATAATTGCTGCTCATAGGAGTTCAGTATCAACCAGCTGCTGAGGTTTATGTTCAGCCAGGGTAGACTGCTTCTGGTATATGGTGAGTGAAAGGCTTCCCCCTACTGGTGAGTCCAGGTTACTGACACTGTCTTCCACATAATCTGTCTTATTGGTGCCTCGTACTCAGTGGATGATCCTGTAGGTCAGTAGTGAACTTTTCTCTAAGCTCAAATAATGTGTGAATTAAAGGGCAGCCTATGTGACTGTAAACTATGCTGTATGTTTTCTGTTTGTCCCCATAGCATCCCCGGCCATGAGGGGCTCTACTCCTCTGGATGTGGCCGCGTCATCTGTGATGGACAACAACGGCCTGGCTTTGGGCCTGGAGGAGCCAGATCTAGAAAAGGTGGGTGGTACTGTTTTATTTTTGTGTCAGAGTTTCTGTACGTAGTGTTTGGTAATGTGTGTGTAACTATGCCTGCGTGTTTCAGGTGGTTACATACCTGGCGGGCTGCGGCCTGCAGAGCTGTCCGATGCTGTTGGACAAGGGCTACCCTGACATTGGCTGGAACCCCATAGAGGGCGAGCGCTACCTCTCCTTCTTGCGATTTGCTGTCTTTGTCAATGGTAAGTACTGACTGTCACAGTTACATTTCAAGTTAAGGAGAGGGCTTAGGACTGTACCAAACTAGCAGTAAACAGAAACCATGACACTTGTGATGTAACATTCTTGGCTGATCTAGGGTGATTTCCACAGCAGGTGTAGGCAGAGTTCCAGGGACTGTTGTTTTGCACAGTGTAGACATGTTAGTCTGCCTGAGGGGCTTAGCTGGTGGGAGCTACAGCCTCAGGCCAGTAAAGCTCAAGTAACTAAAGAAATTGAATATTGGAAACTGCCACTGGCTGAGAGAAGGAACAGGACAGCCATTCATTTTCTTCCTGACAGTGACAGACTAAAACAGAGGCAATACATTGGCAGGCACTCAGTAGATGTTTATATCTGGTGCTCTTAACCTCTGAGGTGTTTGAGGAGCCAACTAATGCTAGTTGTAGAAGTGTGTGTGTTAGCTGTGTACAGTGTGTCTTTTACCCCCTGATGCATCGTCTGCGCATCTTCTCAATGCTGGTCTGTGCTAATGTAGTTTGACACTGATGTCTTATTAACTCTGCGTGTAACGCAGGGGAGAGTGTTGAAGAGAACTCCAGTGTGGTGGTGAAGCTGCTGATCAGACGGCCAGAGTGTTTTGGCCCGGCACTCAGAGGAGAGGGGGGTAACGGTCTCCTGGCAGCCATGAAGGAGGCCATCAAGATTTCAGAGAATCCTGCCCTGGACCTGCCATCCGTGGCCCAAGGGGTCAGCTCTGACGCGTAAGACTCATACCGGTCCTGGCTGGCATAGCCATAGAGCAAGAATGGCACATAGCTACCCTCTAAAAAGAGATGTTAAAAACAACACATTGTGTTATTATTTTTCACGCAATAATTATGTTACGCGCAAAATGTGTCGGGTAAGTCAACACAGGTGTGTTAATACTGACATTTTTCATTGGATGACATAGATCAGTGAGTTACGACAGGAAGTTAAGACACAAATTACCTAACAAATTATGTTTGTGATGGACAGGTCGGCTGAGGATGATGAGGAGGAAGAGGTGGTGCACATGGGCAATGCCATCATGTCCTTCTACTCTGCGCTCATTGACCTTCTGGGACGCTGTGCTCCAGAGATGCATGTGAGTTTAGCTAAATGCCCTGTCACAGGCTGGATACGCTACTCTGAGAGACACCACTGATGTTCATATGAGACTTCTCACCATCTGTTGACGCTGAGACACCTGGACCAGTAACGGTTGGATGAGTCTCTGTCCTCTGCCAGTGAAATCCAGTTGGACTAATTGCCTTCTCTTCCTCTCCTCAGTTGATCAACAAAGGTAAAGGGGAGGCGCTGCGTATTCGCGCCATTCTGCGGTCCCTCGTGCCGACTGAAGACCTTGTGGGTATCATCAGCATACCCCTCAAAATGCCAGTCGTCCACAAAGGTAGAAGACTGTCCACGGCACCATTCATAAGACACAACATTAGAAATGCAACACAGCACTGCCCCAAATCACTTAGCAGTCATGTCCCAACTACTTACTTACAGTTCACTAAAATAAACAGATCTTCAAAAAGCTTCAAAAATGTATTCACTGGTCAATTTCTAAAGTGTAAAATATAAAGGTCAATAATGTTAATTGAGGGGCTGAAGGGCTGTGATCTAGTTCACAGTTCACGTTTGGTTTTAATCAGCCATGTCTTCCTACCTCCCATGACTACGAACGAGCCGGCTCTGTTTAGCTGTCCCCTCGACTCTGTGGTACTGTCTTTTTCTCTATCGATTGCTTTGCACAAGCACTGCAACTATGGAGCCTTATAACGCTGCTAGCGAGCGCTGCCACACATCGACTGCTGTCCGCTGGCCAACAGTTGAATCAGTCAGCCATGTCTCCCTCCACAAAAACTTTCTCACAAGCTGCACTGCTGTTAATGAATATAAATGTCTTTCTTAATCAGAAGAGACGTGCTATAATGTATGGGCAGCGCTCCAGCTGTGAATGCTGCAAGATAAACAAAAAACATCTACCCAAACATCTGCCACCTCTAAAATGCGTATTTAGTTTTCCTCTGTTAATGTCATTGACGCGGTCAAGAAGAGAACAAGGGATTTGTCTCTGTTTGTTTGTAGGTCACACGCAAGGATATCAGACACGACTTTTCCCATTCTGACTAATCTTTCCATAGAGATCTGACATTAGCGAAATGACACGTATATGTCCAAGGGGGGCACCGCATCATCAGACATGCTTGATGTCCTAATTGACATTCTGTTTCTACATCTTTCCCCTCGCACCCCAGATGGCACCGTGACTGAGCCTGATATGGCAGCAAGTTTCTGTCCAGACCACAAGGCCCCCATGGTGCTTTTCCTGGATCGGGTCTATGGCATCGAGGACCAAAGCTTTTTACTTCACCTTCTGGAAGTGGGCTTCCTGCCTGACCTGCAAGCCTCTGCTTCCCTAGACACGGTGAGTGGTGAGATAACACTTGCTGACTCTATGGCCAGGCAGCCAGGAAGGCAGATAGACAGGCAGGCCGGCGGTGCATCCCCTGGTAAGAGCATGAATGTCGATTAGCAGGATTTGGTTAGACTCTGAGCCTCCAGCTGCCCAGCTTACCTGGAGACACACAATATTTTTATCCACACTGGGAAGCACCAAACCTGTAATCTGGCACTTCTGCTTGGTTCCTAAGCAGCACGATTCTCAGCTCGGTGATCCAGGTCTTTTCTTAAAGAGCACCTGTGTATCACCATCCCAGGCTGGGAAGGACACTGGGCTTCATGCCCTTCTGCTTTACTTCTTTACCAATTTTGACAAGAAGTTCCAGCTCCACACCAAGCTTCTGTTTGGTGACAATAGCTGGAGGTGGTGACTGCGTGAGGGTTATAATGTCCCTCTGTCATGCAGGAAGTGCTGAGCAACACCGAGACGGCCCTGGCCATGAACAGGTACATCGGCTCTGCCATGCTGCCACTGCTCAGCCGCTGTGCCCCCCACTTCGCTGGCACCGAGCACTACGCCGGGCTCATCGACTCCACGCTGCACACCATCTACCGGCTGTCCAAGGGCCGATCGCTCACCAAGGCGCAGAGAGACGCCATCGAGGAGTGTCTGCTGGCAGTCTGCAAGTAAGGATCTCCCCTGCGTATGCGAACACCCGTTTAGAGTTAGACCCTCAGCGCGAGTACTCAAAGATTCAGTCTCATGATATTTTCTGTCCCTGTTTTTCTCCTCAGGTACCTGCGTCCCTCCATGCTACAGCAGCTACTGCGTCGCCTCGTGTTCGATGTGCCCCTGCTGACGGAGTACTGCAAGATGCCTCTCAGGGTACCTCTCCTTCTCTCTGTATTGTGCCTTGTTACTCTCTCTCTCCTCTCTCTCCTCTTCTCGGTCTCTCTCTCTCCACCCTCCTGCCTTAGCTCGGTGGAATGATGCAATGCTCTGCTCCCTGGCTGAAGTTATTAGTTCTTTATTCTGCTGAGTGGAAAATATACTGTTAATCAAGCAAAAGTCTGTCTCTCCCTTTTCCGCTGCCTTTCTCTCTGCTTCTTAATCTTCTTCTCACTCTGCTTCTCTTATTCTTTCTCTTGCTACCGACTCCCCCTTCCTCTAATAATGAAACTGTTCCCAGAGTTAAGCAGGTGTTGGCAGTTCTTCTGTTTTGAATACAACAGCCAGGGAGCAGACAGCAACTTAGAGGAATTGAATTAAAGCTGTGTCGACTTAACTGCCGCCCTCAGCCTGGGTTTCTACTCTGGAGACACTGTAGTATTTAAATGGCTCTTTTCCCATTCACCACATCTAAGTGCACCATACTGCTCCGCGCCAATATGTACTGGCCGAGGTCAGTCAGGGTTGTGTCTCCAAAACTGATCGCAGAATGGTTTGCACATTACAGCCGTTTGTGAAGGACAGCAGGAGAGATTTTGCACCATACAATGTATAGTAAGAGGAAAACAATTATATGCCTCAACAATTTACAGAAAATGTAAATAAAACAATAGATGAAACAACACTCTCTGATGCAAACAACTGTTTTCATAGAGAAGTTTTTCAGTTTAATAGAGGTGTAGAATTTTGATGGTGAGAGGCTACTTCCTCTTTCAGAGACCCGCTAATAAAGCTGTAAAAATGATTTATGTATATCTAAAAAATATTTCCCTACACCAGGGGTGTCAAACCAGATCCACAAATGGCCTAGTGTCTGCAGGTTTTTGCTTTTACCTTGTACCTGAATGATTGAATGTCACTAATTGGTTAGGATCTTGCCTCACCTGGCAGTCTACATCTTAATTGGGCTCTAAATGAAAGGAAAGACCAAAAACCAGCATACACTCGGCCCTCCGTGGAAACGGTTTGACACCTGTGCCCTACACTATGTAGTGTTTTTGTTACAGCAATGCCTAAGTTGTATGATAATTATCAAAGATTTCTGTGGAAAAGGGAAAATAATAAATAATATCATTAAAATCATTATACCCATTGCTATATTTATTTAATGATGGTTTAAGTGTATGAGTGCACTGTGAGTCGCTCTGGATAAAAGTGTCTGCTAAATTACTAAAATGTAAAATGTACAAACAAATAATGACTGTTGAATTACTCAGTTCAAACCCCATCCACCAGCTTGTTTTGTCCAAGACTAGAGTACTAGGTATTTTCCTCCAAAATAGAACAGTTCAGTCTGCAGTCCAGCAGGCATGCGATCCAAACCATGATATGTGCTGTATGGCAAGGCTAGTCCTCTAATGGAAAAGGGATAATAGAGGATTAGTGTAGTAATAGAGGATTACTGTAGTAGTAATACAGGATTACTGTATTAGTAATAGAGGATTACTGTTTTAGTAATAGAGGATTACTGTAGTAGTAATAGAGGATTACTGTATTAGTAATAGAGGATTACTGTTTTAGTAATAGAGGATTACTGTTTTAGTAATAGAGGATTACTGTATTAGTAATAGAGGATTACTGTATTAGTAATAGAGGATTACTGTTTTAGTAATAGAGGATTACTGTATTAGTAATAGAGGATTACTGTTTTAGTAATAGAGGATTACTGTTTTAGTAATAGAGGATTACTGTAGTAGTAATAGAGGATTACTGTAATAGTAATAGAGATTTTCTGTAGTATTAATAGAGTATTACTGTAGTATTAATAGAGGATTACTGTATTACTAATAGATGATTACCGCAGTAGTAATAGAGGATTAGTGTAGTACTAATAGATGATTTCTGTAGTATTAATAGATGGTTATAGCAGTAGTAATCAATGATTACTGTATAAGTAATATACAGTAATATAGCTGATGTAATATAACTGATGACTATTGTAATAGCTGACTATAGTAACACCTGATAACTATAGTGATAGCTGATAACTATACTGATAGATATTTACAGTAGTAATAGCTGATAACTACACTGATAGATATCTGTAGTAGTAATAGCTGATAACTATACTGATAGATATATATTGTAGTAATAGCTGATAACTATACTGATAGATATCTGTAGTAGTAATAGCTGAAAACTATACTGATAGATAGTTACTGTAGTAATAGCTGATAACTATACTGATAGATATCTGTAGTACTAATAGCTGATAACTATACTGATAGATATTTACAGTAGTAATAGCTGATAACTACACTGATAGATATCTGTAGTAGTAATAACTGATAACTATACTGATAGATATATATTGTAGTAATAGCTGATAACTATACTGATAGATATTTACAGTAGTAATAGCTGATAACTATACTGATAGATATCTATAGTAGTAATAGCTGATAACTATGCTGATAGATATTTACAGTAGTAATAGCTGATAACTATGCTGATAGATATTTACAGTAGTAATAGCTGATAACTATACTGATATATATTTACAGTAGTAATAGCTGATAACTACACTGATAGATATCTACAGTAGTAATAGCTGATAACTATACTGATAGATATTTACAGTAGTAATAGCTGATAACTATACTGATAGATATCTATAGTAGTAATAGCTGATAACTATGCTGATAGATATTTACAGTAGTAATAGCTGATAACTACACTGATAGATATCTACAGTAGTAATAGCTGATAACTACACTGATAGATATCTATAGTAGTAATAGCTGATAACTATAATGATAGATATCTACAGTAGTAATAGCTGATAACTATGCTGATAGATATCTATAGTAGTAATAGCTGATAACTATACTGATAGATATCTATAGTAGTAATAGCTGATAACTATACTGATAGATATCTACAGTAGTAATAGCTGATAACTATACTGATAGATATCTACAGTAGTAATAGCTGATAACTATGCTGATAGATATCTATAGTAGTAATAGCTGATAACTATACTGATAGATATCTACAGTAGTAATAGCTGATAACTATGCTGATAGATATCTATAGTAGTAATAGCTGATAACTATACTGATAGATATTTACAGTAGTAATAGCTGATAACTACACTGATAGATATCTACAGTAGTAATAGCTGATAACTATACTGATAGATATCTATAGTAGTAATAGCTGATAACTATACTGATAGATATCTACAGTAGTAATAGCTGATAACTATACTGATAGATATC
>JACXGM010003077.1:14728-43578 GCA_016801145.1 Umbra pygmaea | reverse complement strand
CTATGTCACTCAAATCGATCTCTATGGCAACAGTGCCGAGGCAAGCACACACACAGGCAGCACGCATGCACGCACCACTTAAACAGATCAGAACTTTACACACAGGCAAACACCGCTTGGGTAACGCAGGAAAGCGCGTTCCTATAGTCTAGTAAAGTAGTGTAGTTACCGATATTTTTAATGTAATGCGTTACTTTACCCAAAAAAGTTACTAATGTAATGTAATCCGTTACTTTGTAACTCGTTACCCCCAACACTGGTGCCCACCTGGCATAAAGGTTAAATAAATAAATAAACATTCTCAAGTATCTGTTGATATTGAAAGGAATCCATGCAACCCTCAACTTTAACAAATTCCCAGTACTGGCACTGGCCACACAGCCCCACAGCATGATGGAATCTCAACAAATCTGACTGTTGGTAGCAAGTATTTGTCTTGTAATGCTGTGTTCTTTTGCCGCCATGCATAACGCCCCTTGTTTTGACCAAATAACTCCATCTTTGATTTATCAGTCCACAGCACCTTCTTCCAAAATGAAGGTGGCTTGTCCAAATGTGCGTTTGCATACCTCAAGCGACTCTGTTTGTTGTGTGTGTGCAAAAAAAAGAGGCTTCTTCTGCATCACTGTCCCATACAGCTTCTCCTTGTGCAAAGTGCGCTGAAGTGTTGAACGATGCACAGTGACACCATCTGCAGCAAGATGATGTTGTAGGTCCTTGGATGTGGTCTAGGGGCTGTTTTTGACCATTCTCACCATCATTTGCCTCTCCGATATTGTACTTGGCCTGCCACTTCTAGCCTTAACAAGAACTGTGCCTGTGGTCTTCCATATCCTCACTATGTTCCTCACAGTAGACACTGACAGTTTAAATCTCAGCGATAGCTTTTTGTAGCCTTCCCCTACACCATAATGTTGAACAATCTTTGTTTTCAGGTCATTTGAGAGTTGTTTTGAGGCACCCATGTCACTCTTCACAGCAGAGTCAAAGACAACAACAACTTGTAATTGGCCACCTTAAATACCTTTTTTAATGATTGGATGCACCTGTCTATGAATTCCAAGGCTTAATGAGCTCACCAAACCAATTGTGTCTTCCAATTAATCAGTGCTAGGTAGTTACAGGTATTCAAATCAACAAAATGACAAGGGTGCCCAAATTTATGCACCTGTCTAATTTCATTTTGATGCATATTGCACATTTTCTGTTAGTCCAATGAACCTCATTTAACTATCAAAATATTACTGTGTCCTATATGATAGATCAAAATGAAATTGTTGATCCAAACACCCAATTATTTATAAAGGAAACTCATGGAAATTGTCAAGGGTGCCTAAACCTTTGCATATGACTGTATTGATGGACTTTTTTCCAATTACATTGTTATGCACATAACACTTTAAAAATAATATAATTGTTGTGTACTGTAATGCTGAGTGGTAAGGAATGGAGACGAAGCAATTGTAAAGGTTTGGAGTATTTAATAACCATACTGAAATATGTGAACTTCATATTACTAAACACATGAGAAAAATGTGAGGCCATCGATAAAATAGATGAAAGAGCACAATGATCCAAATGACTTGTACAGATCCACAAAAGATAAACATAGAAATGTATGGTTATATCATAGCCAAGCCAAAGATCAGAATTTAATTCTATTGAAATGCTAAGGAGGACTTTAAGCAAGCCATACATTAAACAAAACACTTGAACATAACATTTTTAATTCTGTAATTAAGAGAATACAAAATTGTATCCCAGTTGATCCAAGAAAATTATAAAGAAGACACTGGCATAAAGTTATCTGTGTCTCCTGCCATTGAATCTAGGGGTGTACATACGGTACATATTCTGCACATGGCAATTTGATTTCTTTAGGATTTCTGTTAAATAAATAATTGTAATCTTTTCATTTTACAATGTTAGTTATTAAATGATACTTTATATACTGGCATGACCAGTAAAGAAAATAAGGCATATAAATATGCATTTGTTGTACATGTTTTTAATATGGGTGCTTTCCAGTACCTACCTGTTAATGCTGTTTGTGGCTTTTGCTGGAAGCCAGGATGTGAACACCATGGTTTGACATGAAAACAAGAGTAGCAAGACTCCTGTATGTTGTGTTTGTGCTGACATGCTGGCCTTACTGATTTGAATAACAACACATGAAGTGGTAACTTTCCCCCAGGCCAATGTATATAAACGTAAGCCATTTCATTAGCCAACTGCACAAGCAGCTGACCAACCAACCGCAATGACGATGGGCAAGGTTACTACTTATGTCATTTTACACTCACACAATAAAAGAAATACCAACATGCATATAAACAAAATGTCCCTATTTAATAACAGCCACATTGATTTGTTGTTAGTCATTTACTCATGCAGACTGTCTCGTTTCCAAGGACGCTTTTAGATTGTTGTTTATCTTATTATTTTCATAGTGCTTTTAAACTGTTGCTGTTTTTCCATCAGATTATCTTCTATGAGGACAAGAACTTCGGTGGCCGTCACTATGAGTGCATGAGTGACTGTGCCGACCTTCACTCCATGTTTAATCGCTGCCAGTCCATCAGGGTGGAGAGCGGTATGTTTGTGATCTACGATTGTCCCGGCTACATGGGACATCAGCACTTCCTGAGGAAAGGAGAGTACTGTGACTACATGAGCATGTTTGGAATGAATGACTGTGTAATGTCCTGCCGCATGATCCCCATGGTGAGGAAACAACTCATAACACTCCTCAAAAATGCATTCAATTACTATTTTGAATTTCAGTGCTTGAAATACAATCATAGTATATCAACAGTTTTAAAAATGGAGTAGATTTTATTTTCAGGAGAGATGAAAATATTTTTTATTTCAGCGTATGTAAGTCATTTTACTGCATAACAGCATCTTGTTGGTTTGTGGTATATTGACAATATTAGGTGTGGTATATTAGATATTTATCACAACCCCCTTGTGCCTTATTGCTGAGTTACCACTCAGTTTGTTTTTGTGTCTTCCAGCACCGTGGTAACTTCAAAATGAGGCTGTATGACAGTTCTGACATGAGAGGACAGATGATGCAGCTGGATAATGACTGTCCCAGCTGCATGGAGCGCTTCCGGATGGCCATGTTCAACTCTTGCAGTGTCGTGGATGGCCACTGGTTGATGTACGACCAGGCGAACTACAGGGGGCGCCACTACTACCTGAGGCCAGGCCAGTACCACAGATACAGCGACTGGGGAGGCTTGAGTTCGAAGGTGGGCTCCATCCGGCGCATCATGGATCTCTAATGAAGGAGTTCTACTTTACACCTTGTTTCACACAATGAATAAAATAATAGCAGTGCTAAATTATTTTCAGATTTGTTCTTGCTCTTTTAGCATTGCAGGCCGGATCCACAGTGTGGATGTTAGCAGCAGATACGGCCACATGCCTGATATCCTTGCTCTTCTCAGGGGGATCAATAAAGTACTATTTGCTTTGATCAGAACAGTGTCTCAGTGTGATCTGTATTATACAGTAATGGATCTTTCTTGGTTTATTATCATGGAAAATACTCTGAGATAATTTATATAGTTGTAGTAAGAAAAGTGTTTTTAATAGAATTAACAATACTGATGTACACTTGCATTCGTAGAAACCTTACCGATAACAGTAAAAATGGACACTCAGGACTCCTGACGCCTTTAAAGAACAGCTATGGTATCTGAGTTGCGCTCTGATTACTGTACTTGTTAAGCAACTTATCGCATATATAATATACTAACCTGATATAATGATCTTCTACCTACAGTATGCACCATGTCTGTTTACATCTGATTTCATGTAACATCACATTGGTAAAATGTTGTCTTTGTACCTGTGCCATCAGCCAGGGTGAAATTCATTACTGCAATCTTTTTGACATACATTTACATTTGAATCATTTAACAGACATTGTCTCCAGAGCATATTCCACTGGACATCCACTGGAGCAAGTCCCTAGTTCAATAGCACTACAACATTTGGCCAACTGAGATAACTGACATGAATGCTTTTTTGGTTCTCAGTTTTTAAATCTGCAATTTTTATCTGGTTTCCACTAGGCCTCTTAAATCCCCACTAGAGGGCAGCGATGTAGATACGTAGAGCTTGCCCAGAAAAATAACTGTCAAAAGAGCATAACTATCTTGTCTACACTTAACCTAGTCATACTTTTTCAACTTTGTATGCCTATATATTTCTGATTTCATGCTAAATTATAGTTATTACTGTTCTAATGCTTTTGGAAAATAGTAAATATATATATATATATATATATATATATATATATATATATATATATATATATAAATAGAAGAAATCACAGCAATGTATCAACGTTAAAGTTACTGTGAAGGATTTAACTGTAAGCAGCCCATAGAACAACTCTTTGTAAATAAATATTTGTAAATTCTTTAAAGAATACATACACCTCACTGACAAATGTTTAAACTTGTGAGATTTATAAACCTACTTCACACTTGTATTTCAACGTCAGCATCGATCCTTCGTGTGGAGATGTAACATTTCATTTGTAAAATGTGAAATAAGAAAATACAAAGTAAAATAATGTACTTCATATTCATTGTCTAGCAAAATTATTTTGGTTATTTTTTAAATACATTTTATGTAAAATCTCCCCCTGTAGTCCTAGTTATATACTGTGGGTGGCAAAATAATACAGCGAATGTTCTTTTGGAAAAAAAGAAGACAAAAAACATTACATTTAAAGTACAAGAGACACAGTGAAATGCAAATAGGTGAAAATACTAAATTGGCAATATCTTTCTTTGTTGTAGACGTCCATATCCTGGGTTTACGTAAGGTCACAACTTAAGGATGTCTTACAGGATCAAAAGGGAACATGATTCAAGTATATCATAAAAAACATTTAATATAATATTTTAAATGAGACATGTATATTTCACAAAGTGACATATAATTTTCCACAAATGTTCCCAAATACATACAGTACCATGTTCCACAAATGTTACCAAATACATACCATGTTCTCAAAATATTATCCTCCACTTTGACCTCTTCAGGAACACACAAGAACAACAAAAGTGCAAAAGATTACTGGGTATTACAATATGAATGGCACATGCAGACTCTGCAATTCATGGTCACTATATATATCAAAGGTGGAGTCTTCAAAGAGCTGGTCAGAGCACACCAACAAGGCACAGCAGCCCAGCTACCATGGGGAAGGTAAGCCTATAATCAGCTATCATGGCTCAAGGCAGTGGAGTGAAGATGGTGGTAGAAAGCAACACCAATGTCAGGCAAAGGTGTAGGAGTGAGTTTAAAATTGGGATGGAATTTATATTATTTTGGCAAAGTGTTGTCGATATTGACTGGGACCAATTTATCTGTTTCTAATATTGAGGCGGACATGCCCCCCTGCACCTACAGTGTCTATATAAAATCATTATACACTTTTGTCACATTAAACCCTGGAATTGTAAAGAAATCAAATCTAATTTTTCCCAGCTGTATTTACACATTTATAACCCTTGACATCAAAGTGAAAAATAATATTTACAAAAATTCTGAAAAATTATTCAAATATAATTAGTAAAATACAGTTTGGATAAGTGATCAGCCCCTTAGATTAACAATTATAAACTTGCTCGGGTACAACCAGTCACTTCCCAGATCACACATCATGATAATTGCTCCTCACCTTACATCAACTGTAGAGGTTTTGATTACTTCATAAGAATACCGTCTGTTCCATGATGCGTCCATTACTAGTAGTGCATGACAACGCAAAGAATACACCATGGTTAGAAAAGTGCTTTCAAATGGGCTCCGGGACAAAATTGTGGAAAGGCACAAGTTAGGAGAAGGAAACATAAAGATTTCAAAGGCTTTACCTAGACCTCTGAGTACCATTCAGAGCATTATTAAAAAGTGGAAAGTGTAAGGCACCACAAACACCTTGCCTACAGTAGATCCGGCCGTCCCTCCAAACTGGATGACTGAGCCGGGAGGACATTGATCAGGGAAGCTACCAAGAGGCCAATTGCAACTATGAAGGACGTCCTTATGGCAGAGATCGGTTGGTCTGTGCATGTGACAACAATCTCACAAGCTTTACAAACATTGACCTGTATAGCAGGGTGGCAAGAAAAAAGCCTTTTCTGAAAAAGGGCCACACTGAGTCTCATTTGCGCTTTACAAAAAACACTTTGAACTTTCTAATGCCATGTTGCAAAAGGTTTTATGGTCAGATGAGACCAAGATTTAACTTTTTGGACTGAACTGCAAGTGTTATGTTTGGCAAAAACCAAACACAGCACACCACCCAAAACACCATATCTACTGTGAAGCATGGTGGTGGCAACATTATGTTGTGGGGGTGTTGCTCTTCAACTGGGCAATTGGTCAGGATTGAAGGAAAATTCAAAAGGAAAATCTTGAGGAAAACCTGTGGCCCTATGCTATAGACAGCTGAATATAGGCCGGTGGTTCAACTTCCAGCACAACAACGACCCTAAACACACTTGCAGAAAAATTGTGCAGTGGCTTAAGGATAGGAAGGTGAATGTCCTTGAGTGGTCAAGTCAAAGCCCTGACCTAAATCCATTGATCACTTTTCCAACTATGTTATTCACATTTCCGAATTGTTGCCTTTTTACTTTGCTTGAGTGTTGTAAGGCAGAATATTTTAGGGGTTTTGATTTCAGGCTGTAAGACAATAAAAGTTACTATTTCAAAGGGGTATGATGATTTTATATAGGCAGTCTATGCCCTTAATATCAGGCATTCCCATTTAATTCATGTGGTTATTTTGTGTTATAACCTTAATGTCTAGATAATCTTTTATGAAGACCAGAACTATGGCGGCCGCCACTTTGAGTGCAGTAGTGACTGCACAGATATGCATTGTCTGCTCAGCCAGTGTAACTCCATCAAGGTGATAAGTGGCTGCTTTATGATCTACGAGAAGCCAAACTACACTGGACACCAGTACTTCATGTGTCCTGGAGAGTATCCTGAATACCATCAATGGATGGGCATCAATAACAACATCAACTCGTGCCACTTCATCTCCCCGGTGAGCTCTGCTTGTACAGCTGCCCTTTGAAAGTTCATAAATGTATTGTATCTTCATAAAGATTTTAGGAAACGTGAACAACATGTTCTGTATCATGCCAGTTCATGTATTCACAAATATAATATGTACTATAGCATACAGCATATTTATTTAACTTTCAAACAAGCAGACTCTGATCCGAATTCGTTTTTTGCATTTTATTATTCACATCACTGCACACAATATCAACTCAGCATGTAGTGCTACCTAGCTCAGTACACATAAAGCAAATGCACACTTGCTAACATTATCAGAACTCCACATGTACAGCAGCTAGCAATGGTCGGTATTTCACATACCTTCTTGTCATTTTAATTCAAATGTGTGCTGATTAATACGGCAAAACGAATACCTCTGCATAACACTGCATGACACTTAGAGTGAAGTCAGCAAAAATGGGCCACTTTTTGGTAAAGGGCTTATAATACCATCAAATAAGCTATGCGTGACATCAAATGTAATTTTTCTGCCTTGCCTGCCTAGAAAACTCAGACTAATCAAAGCTCTTATTACAAGCCCACAAGTGTTAAAGCAACAATGCAAGATCAGTTATTGTGATTTGCTGTAAAGTAAATATTAAGAGATATGATGCTACAACTTTATTTGGCCCATTTTTCCTGATGGCCCAATTTAGCTGACTTCACCCTACCTCTGCAACTTGATCACCATACAAACCACATAATATATAATCTTACGCACTAAAATGACTGGATAAGTTAAACAGTGACAAGTTAGCAAGGTAATCCATATTTCCAATCATCTGTTGATAGTTATGTGTTTCCACAAGCTTTACAGATAAATAGATTTGCAGGATTGGTAAACCTATTACAGTGCGATCATGCGCAATTTCCATATTGCTCAACTGTGATCTTTGTGGGTTTAATCTGTTGTGCAAATTGAAGATAGACTCCAGCTTTTGGATTCTGTTGCCCTGGTGATCAGATTATTTATCTTCCTGAACTCATTGTCATGTACAAGGAACCAGTTTGAGATGATGTGAGCTCTGTGACAATTCGCAGGAAAAAGGCAGGATGGAGCCATGCTTTCATGTTATTAATGACATATCCCTACCCTACGATCTGAATGTCACAGCCGAAAATGAGACTCATCAGACCAGGCAACATTTTCCCCATCTTCTACTGTCCAATTGTGGAGGGCCCGTGCTAACTGTAACCTTGGTTTCCTGGTTTTAGCAGACAGTGTCACTTGGTGTGGTCGTCTGCTGCTGTATGTGTGTTCAGAGATGCTCTTCTGCATTCTTGGTTGTAACAAGTGTTGAGTTACTGTGACCCTTCTATCAGCTCAAACCAATTTTGCCATTCTACTTTGACCTTTCACATCAACAAGGTATTTTCACCCAGAGAACTGCCACTCACTGGATATTTTCTGTTTTTCTGAACATTCTCTGTAAACCTTTGAGATAGTTGTGCAGAAAAAATCCAGTAGATCAGCAATTTCTGAAATACTCAAACCAGTCCATCTGTTTGAACTTCAGCAGATCAACTGGACCATGTCTAAATGCCTAAATGCATTGACTTGCCACCACATTATTGGCTGATTAGATATTTGCTTTAACAAGCATTTCAACAGGTGTACATAATCTACTACAGTATATACCTTTACTATAATAATAAATGTAATTATGAATTCACTTTGTTTGCACAGCTATGCTATGTAGGTGGTTTTTGTGGAAAATGTAAAGCAGGCATTTATTTGTTTGGGCTGGTCTATTGGAAATGCCACAGCAAATTTCAGGTCTGAGTCCACCTAATACTTTTTTCTGAATGTAACTACACTCAATTATTTGTTACATTCCTCTATTATAATAAAATGTTCAAACATTACATGAATATAACCACTTTTCAATTTCTCAAATCAACAGCAGGTTCCTGGGTCCCACTACATGTGTCTGTTTGAGAGAATAGAGTATGGTGGGCAGATGATGAACCTGGTGGAAGACTGTCCCAGCGTCCATGATCGTTTCCACGTCAACAACATTTTCTCCTGCAATGTGAAAGGAGGAAACTGGCTGTTCTACGAGGACCCAAACTACCAGGGAAGGATGTACCTTTTAAGGCCTGGGGATTACAGGAGATTCAGCGAATGGGGTGGAAGGAGTGCCAGAGTTGGTTCCATTAGAAGAATTATGGACTAATAAACATACACACCTTACAATTCATGGGACATTCTGGCTATCTCTGCAGCTAGCAAGTAGTCATAGTGGGATGATAAAGGTTGGAATATTAACCCAGTTAACCAAGCTCACTGATGAAAACAGACTCATAACGCAATCTTTCTTTCTTTTGAGTTAAACCTCAAGTGTGTAAGTGAATGTTTGATCATTATTGTTCTGAGAATATAAAAAACAAACAATAAAGGATCTGGAAAGTTTAACTAAAATGTGGCAAATGCCAACATCATATAGAGATATAACATTTATCAAGTACGAACAAGAGACAGGTGATAACAGAGCTAGGATCAATATAAAATTTAAATAATTTATTTTTAACCCCAAAAGATCTCTCTCACAATATTCTTGTTCCATGTTCACTTAGAAAAACTTGGAAACCTATTTTTTCAACCTTGCTGTATTATTTTGAAAATATATTGACTACACACCAATACTTGTTGGCTATGACTATATCATCCATTCTCACATTTATTCTACTGGTAGCAAGTCTCTGGGCCTTTTCAGGACCAATGATGACTCTAAATATCCAGACTGTAGATCATAACCAAAACTTGCATATGGCATATCATCTAGATCAATTTGAATACCTGCCAGATATGGATCTATCTATTGATTGCCTTGAATATCATTCAGGGACCATGCATGACAAATGCTGCACCTGATTTTAGTTGCCCTGCTTATTTCCATCTATAGTTTCTAAATTTCATTTTTGTCAGAAAACAGTGGCTTAAATGCTATTCTGTCAATGAATGGATTGTTAATATTGATGAAAGTTCAAAAAGGCCACGTTTGTAATGTAAAATATATTATTAATATTATTTCTTATAATAATATTACGTACTGAATATAACATGTGCTGTTAAAAAATGTATAACTCTACAAAGAGTTAATGAAATGCAAAAACTAAGCTAAGTTATTTCTAAAATCACACAAATAGTGTTGTGTTAAGTTCATGGCTGGTTTGCCTCTCAAACACATGCTGTAGCTCCTACTGCATAAGACATATTGCATCTAGATTTCGCTGATGCCGTACAGTGTACTTTATCGGCCTGGCATACAGAAGGGTTTTCAAAAAAATTTGATGAACATGGAGGAAAGCACAAAAACTTTTTACTCATGGCCGTCTATACATAAACAGATTTTTTTCACCCACGCCCACCAGTGAAACATCATCAATATGACTGAGGGATATATTTAAATGACAATACTTTATGCTGTGCAATCAAACAGCTGCCTTGCATGTGTTTTTTATAAAAGACAGTGCTGGACTGAGGGACATAGAGCATTGAGCAGTCAGTCTTATCCACCACCAACATGACTGTGGGAAAGGTAAGGAAGAATGTGGTTTTACACCTTTACAGATTTGTATGCATTAAAATTAAGCAATTTTACAGTCAGAATTTATCATATTTCATACATTATTATTTTCACAAGCACAGTTTCTGCAAATAAAATAATACAGGATTTCCGACAGATCTCCAAGTGACAATATTACTTAGTTGAAATAGTGCTTTGGGATGTGGTTGGTTGTAGATCATCTTCTTCGAGGACAGGAACTTCCAGGGGCGATCTCATGAGTGCAGCAGTGACTGCGCCGACCTGCACTCTTACTTCAATCGATGTAACTCCATCAGGGTGGAGAGTGGCTGCTTCATGGTCTATGAACGCCCCAACTACATGGGAAACCAGTACTTTGTTAGGAGGGGAGAGTACCCTGATAACCAGCGGATGATTGGTATCAATGACTGCATCAGGTCCTGTCGCATGATTCCAATGGTAAATGATTAGGTTAAAAGAAGTAAATGTAAATACCACTATTGCCAACATGATTTAAAATTAGTTGAAATAATGGTAAAATATCCTCCATACATTTTTTTCTTAAACAGTACAAAATCCATAATTAAGGGGAGTGGTTGAATTTTGTAACTGTATGAGCAATGAATATCATTTATGTATTATGAAAGACTGGTTTGTTCAGAAACGAGCTTCATATAACAGGTGTCAGTAAAATGTTTTGAATCTAACATACATATTAATCACAACACAAAGTTCTGAACTATTTATGTTTTTATTCACTTTTAGAAAAAAAATTGAATTTTCAAAATGCATTGAAGTTGAGTACACATTATCCATATAATTCACATGTAATGACTGTTTGACTGTGTAGTAACCGGTTTTATCCTGTTATAGCACCGTGGCCAGTACAGAATGAGAATGTACGATCGTCCTGACATGGCGGGCCAGATGAACGAGTTGAGCGATGACTGTCCCAACGTCCAGGACCGTTTCCATATGTCTGACATCAACTCCTGCAACGTGATGGACGGTCACTGGCTGATGTATGACCAGCCCAACTACAAGGGCAGGCAGTACTACGTGAGGCCTGGGGAGTATAGGAGGTTCAGTGACTGGGGAGGACAGAGCCCCAAGATCGGTTCCCTCAGAAGGATCACTGAGTTCAACTAACATAGAGCTCCTTTTTAACTATCAACTGTTATTATGTCCACAATAAACTTTGATTCATAATCAAAAACCTTTTCTGTTTCATGTCTTCTAGTTCTTTTTAAGAAAGCTCTTTGTTTAGTTTTAGATCTCAATCCCATCGCTCGAAATAGTTACAGAAAATTAATCAAAATCTCACTCTCTTTATGTAGTCTAAATACATTTTTTATTTCAGGTATGTAGTTAATCTTGTTCTACAGCAATCACTAGATATAGAAAATCCTACAGTTATTATATCACCACAACCATTAAATATCAAACAAAATTATCATTATTTTTAACCATAATATTTGTTCTGATAACCTTTGTCAAAAAGTACAAATTGTTCACTAAATCCCAGATTATATGTTAGTGGCTAAATAATGTAACTACAGCTGCAGCTGGCTCTATTGTATTTCTCCCTATTCTTTCCAGTAGCTTTTGGACGGTTAAACAGATAAAGCAGAGCAGATCTCTCTTTATGTGGTGCCCCATCAGGGATTAGCCAGCTGCACATGCATTGTGGTTCAATTTATCATCATCCTAAAAGATTTAGACTGCATACAGTAGCGCTGACAGGAGAATGTATTGATTTATCACATGATAAGTAAACAGTTATTTCTACATTGACTACATACATAAGTTGGAATCACCTTAATCTACTGGAAATTCTGAATTATTTTCTATGATTATAATTTTACACCTTTTCGAGAAAATGTTTGGAAACCCTTGAAGCCTTTTTAAAGGTGAAGTACACTCCAAGATGTTCAAGTTCTGCAACAAGATGATTACATTATATCTGCACCTGATAAAGCCAAATAAATAACAACAACGTTTGCATAAGTTTTTTTGGAACTTATTTGATCTGTTGATCTTTATATTGCATACGGAATGATACATGAATACAAGTTTAAAGAATGTACATATCACATAATATAACAAAATAAAATTAAGAACAACATAAATAAATCATAAAATATGAAAAAAATATAAATCTATAATATTATAAGTTAAATAGCTCATTATATGTCTGAGTTTGATGAGCTATTTACTATAACAAAATATTTTTATCAGAAACCAATTTCAGTATTCTACAGGTAGTATTTCCTAATCATATTTTGTCAAGTTACTACATAGTGTGAAATAAACATCTTGTGAACTCCACAACAATCACAAAATAATTGTCATTTTCTTCTCACTCCACCAGCACCTGCGATCACATCTTATCAGATCAGAAGTTCTTCTCCTACCACCACATAATGTATACTTGTTAAAGAGGCAGATAGGAAAGCAATGGGATATATAGAATAGCCATAATTTCCTGTGAACCATTAAAGGTTCCTGCTTCTTTGTTTAGTGCGCAACCACAGTCTCTGAATGATACCACAGTTCTGTATGGGCACATGAACTTTTTATAGGTGTCAACAAAGCATGGCCATTACTTACCCTAATAGTTTCTAGGGGTTGTGAGGTACAACTGGACCCTGGGAAATAACAGGTTGAAATTACATTACAACTAAATAATAACTATTTCAGTGTCGGCTTTGTAACCAGATTTAGTGTTAACACTGAAGCTAGAAGTGCTTTTTGCTTTAACTTTAAATCCCCATTATCAGACAGTTTTATGAAATTGTAAAATGCTGTATGAGGCTCTAAACTCAGTGATATTACAAACAAACCGTCAGGCCTTTTATGAAAAAATAATCAAACTTTAGGGTAAATGTTTATATTAAATATGTTTTGATTCTACAACACTGTTTGTTTGTGATTACCCCTTAAACCTACGTCTTTTTTGAGTAGTAGCCTTCATTTTATTTTTTGGGGGGATATTATTATATTGTTTTATTTATATTATTTTTTGACATGATAGTAGGAATCAGAAGCTAGGGAGACAGATACATAGAGGGAGAAAGGGAAGAAGGGCACTGACAGTGGCCAAACCGTTGCTTGAACCCCTGTTACCAGTGGGCACATGTGTTCCGTGTCAGGACCTTAGACTACAACAAACTCTGTTGGGCACATTTGGGGCACTAATTTGATTGTTTTTTGGGGACAAAGCAAAGCTTGGACACTTCAGTGCATAATACAAACTATATTGTCTGACTTGGACTGGCTGAGGACCAATAGGACCACACAACATCACTTCCTAGGACAACTTCCCAGTTCTATCTGCTATTGGTACACTGTACATCCTAATTTATGTATAAGTGTATAAACCTTAATCCTCAGTAATTGTCTATGAACATTTCTTTAATGTCTGCTATATCTTGAACTATATAATGCTTATATATCTTCTGAAAATGTCCTCAAAATCTCCCAGGTATCTTCTTTCTAAGGATACCAAGTTTTTGCATGTGTTAGTTAGGTAATTACACATAATTAGCATTTACTTTTGGGAATGTCTATTTTTCTACATTTATGCCATTACATTTAAAGGGTTAAAGTGGTCATGGCCATTTTAAATCAACAACAACAAAAACAACAACAATAATATAATATCAAACTGTGCTTCATTACGTTGCTGTTATTGCAACGCATTGTCATGGCAATGCATGGGTAACTGTAAATGGAAATTTAATGACATTATATAACACAGACTTACAATATGGCTATTTAAATGTGAGCTTTCTACATATTGAATCGCTGTTCTACTTGAACAATTCCAAGAATAGACCAATTGGTTACAAATTATAGTACTTGGGGAATGTTTTTAGTGCAGGGCATAACATGCTAGGTTAGTGAGGTAAAGGTTAACGTTACCTTAAAAGTTGACTTTTTTATGTTCGTCACCATATTATGTTTATGTTTCCCTGACTCTGGACATGTACACATGTGTAATTTGTTTTTGTTTTGTATGATTTTTTACATATTGCCATGAGAACAGCCTGGTTATTGACATAGGCCAAACAGCCTAGCAAATTACCACAGACTACTGTTCTACTGTATGTAATGTTCATGAAATTACATTTTGCTTTCCAGCAAAATGGCATTGTTTACACTTATACTGAAATTGAAAGGTGATTGGTATTTGTGGGAATAAAGGAATGACACACAAATTGTTTTTTACTGCTTAAAAGCAAGCTGCAATTACTGTAGTCAAGGATGGTCATGGGAAAAGTGTAGCTAAGCAGGGCCAGTAAGGAAAATGTTTTGGACTGTTCTTGGCATGGATGTGGTAAGTTGTATGATAAGTGAAGAATAACTACAGTATGGCAAAAATTGGTTTAATCCACTTTTTAATTGTATTAACTATAGTGAAGTGTGTGTACAAATTGGCGATATTGGTTGGTAATAGTATCATTATAGTGATATGCTTTTCATAATTATGTTGATTTTGTGAGGTAGTTACATTAAGTAGCGTATGACACACTGAATATTCACATATCATGTACTGTAAATAGTCCATGTGTTACATGCGAGCTGCCATTTTTCAGACTGTTCTCATTTGCATAAAATGGGTTGCGCATGCAAATGAGAGGGGAGAGGGAATGGCTACCTCTAGTGTTACGCAACATATTTAATGTTAAAGGGCTCTTCCATATTGTTCTGCACCCATTGTCCACTGGATGTGTGGATACCATACTAGTCTTTTCCTTTGTCCATGAATGTGAAAACACCAAACCAGTATTTATTTATCCTTTTTTCCCAAATAGAAATCCATATTTTTCACCCAATGTTGTGCTCCAACAAAAAGGTAAACATGTGCCAGTACCCTGAATTATAACTATGTGAGCATTTGAATGACAATACTTTGTTTGTGAAGAGGTAGTATAAAAAGCTCTGAGAACACGTGGAATCGCTCCATTGGAGACCATGGGCAAGGTAGGCTGTTTTGTTCCTTTGCTAATGAACTGTAACTCTGATCATTTTACTCTCAGCACTGCTCTATAGTTTGTTCAGAATAGATTTGTATCCCACCATCTTAGCTGAAAGTGAAACTAATTGAATTTACTTGATGGACAGATTACTTTTTACGAGGACAGGAACTTCCAAGGTCGCAGCTATGAGTGCAGCAATGATTGCACAGACCTGCACTCCTACTTCAGCCGCTGTAACTCCATCAGGGTGGAGAGTGGTTGTTTTATGATCTATGAACGCCCCAACTATATGGGCCACCAGTACTACATGCGGAGGGGAGAGTATTCTGACTACCAGCGTTGGATGGGCTTCAGTAGCTGTATTCGGTCATGCCGTATGATTCCGATGGTAAGTTCTGATGGGTGATTCTTACTGGAACAATGGAATAAACCGTAACATTATTATCAAGACAAAATAGTTGGAGGAAGGATCAAAACATAATTCAACTGTCTTTCTCCAGTTATCTCTGTTGATTTGTAATTGTGAGATTAAGATTGGTATTGATTTCTTTTTTGGCATTATCATATCGATTTAGTGTCTGTATTGGATACACTGGACAGCATTTTCATTGTTCTCCATTTTGATCCACAGTACCGGGGTTCATATAGGATGAGAATCTATGAGAAGGCAGATTTTAGCGGTCACATGATGGAGTTCATGGACGACTGTCCCTGTGTCTCTGATCGTTTCCACCACCGCCACGTCTACTCCTGTAATATCATGAATGGCTTCTGGATCTTCTACGAGTATCCCAACTACCGGGGCCGGCAGTACTTTCTGAGACCTGGAGAGTACAGGAGATACCGGGAATGGTGTGCCACCTGTGCTATTGTTGGCTCCTTTAGACGGGTTACTGACTTTTAACCAGCCATCTCAAGCACTTGCTGTAAATACATGCTTAGCTATTAAAATGGTTCCATTTTTAACCCCTTCCTGCATTAATTATTTTTTGGAGATTTTCATTATTTAAACAAGTACTATTATTAAACTTTCACTGTATTTACAGTTATATGCTTTCTCATATTTTAGATAGAAAAAGACCCTACTGTATTCAATAATTATTTCATCCATATCATGTCATTAATTGTGATTAATAATGATCAATGACAGATTAAATCGGCCCTACAATCCATGATTGCATATATAGACCAATTAGCATAAGTAAAATAGCACAAACTGCATGAGACAGGAAAACATATCCCACAAATTCTGAATGTCACGGTTGTATGACATGACATTCGGACTAAAATCAAATGGCCTAAGCATTCATACATGACTGTCTAAGGAGGAAGATATCATTAACAGGCTACACTTTTAAGAATTAACAAATATCATTCAGAAATTGTTTCAACACTTTGTTCCTGTGTGGCTCAGTTGATATTACATAATGAATGTCATTTTGAAGGTTGTGGATACATTTTCTGCTGGTGCCACTGACACATAAAATGTAAGTGTTATTTGGTTTTGGATAAAATTATCTGCTATAAAACAAATCATGTATTGTATTTCAAACTATTCTATAACCCAATTAGTACAATTCCTTTGTGTTATTAATATATGTTGAAGTATTTATGAGCCTATGTAAAAATACATTGACTTGAAATAATCAAAAGCGGTTTCTTTCAGGAGACTGCCATAAAACCACAGACCGGTATATATAGAAAATGGTTTTCATATAAAAATAAGCGCACACTGTTAGAACAATTATATGAAAAATATAAAATATTTCTCATTCTGCAGCCTGTAATATATTTATTAAACTAACAAAAAATTAAGACAATCCATACAATTAAAATGTGTAGAGTTGTCACAGCTATGTGATATCAATCCATAAAAGTCAATAGATTAAAACAATGGTGCTGATTGGCCGAAATCTGTAGGATATCCGACCATATTATGCATATCTGGGTTTATGGTATACTGTTATATGGTTTAATGATTCAGGCAAGTTACAAAAATATGTTTATATCAACCTTTAAAAGTAGATTTTTTTCAATTATGCATTTGTTATTCAGTACTCATGGATTGCGTAAAGAGAGCTTTATACTGCTTAAATGTTTCTGAAGATATGAGTGATTTTAAAAACAAGCACATTCCTATGCAAAAGTTTAGGCACCCCTGACAATGTCCATGATTTTTATTTATAAATAACTGGGTGTTTGGATCAGCAATTTCATTTTGATCTATCAAATAACTGAAGAACACAGTAATATTTCAGTAGTGAAATTAGGTTTATTGGATGAACAGAAAATGTGCAGTATGCATCAAAATGAAATTATTCAGCTGCATTTCACTACCGAAATATTACTGTGTCCTTGAAAACCTCTGGAATACGATCAAAAGGAAGATGGATGCTCAGACAAGCAATCAAACAAAGCCCAACTGCTTGAATATTCATGCCAGGAGTAGGGCTGGGCGATATGGCCTGAAATTAATATCTCAATATATTTTGTAGCTTTAACGACTAAAGATATATATCACGATATTTAATTATTTTTAAAGTTTGTAAAATGTGTACACTTAGGGAATTTTCTTTATTAAAATTAACAAGTGAATAATTGCAGGAAAAGATAACACTTTTGTCGTATCACGATATTACGATATCCAAAATCTAAAATGATAATCAGTCTAATATTACGATATCGATATAATATCGATATATTTCTCAGCCCTAGCCAGGAGTGTCATACAACATCAATGTGAAAGACTGGTAGAGGGCATGGCAAGTAGCATAAAAGCCAAATATTTATATTAGACAATTATTATTATTGCACCAAATATAAGTTTCTGAACTTTTCCTAAGTTAACACATTAGTATTGTGATGTTAAAAAAGAATTTGAACATATTTGGATTATTTGAGGTCTGACAACACTGCTTCTTTTTTGTTATTTCGACCAGTTGTCACTTTCTGCAATAAGTGCTCTGAATGACAATATTTGGATTTGGAATTTGATAGAAAGGTTGTCAGTAGTTCATGGAACAAAGAAAATTAAATTTTACCGAAACACATACCTATCAATAGTAAAACCAGTGACACTGATGACAATGACTTCCGCGTGATCAAAACAAATAATTTTTCTTAAAACAGTTTAGAGTCATTTTGGGAACAAAATATTTTAGTAAATCAGGCTTTTAAATATTTTTTTGCGTGGGATTTTACACATATCTTTCTGTACCTACCGATTTGTCAAGTCCAAAACCCAAAAGAACCGTGTCTTGCAGGCAATGCCACAGCAAGTGCAGAATAAAGATTGATCACATGCTTCCTTTGAGCATGTGTCGCCAAGCTGGTCTGATTCTTATCACAATGATGGTTTTAGTTGATACATGCACTGAGGCTGAATGTATATAGCAGACCAAATTTATGTAGAGAAATTCACTTAGCGTGTATGTGGTTTAAAGTAGTCAAAAGTTAATATTACATGGAAGTTACAGAGGCCTAATTTAAATTACAGCTTTACACAATATACAGTAGGTTATTGTCCCTATTTACCCATAATCTGCCAGAGTAATTTACCAACAAAACCATTAAAGCATATTACTTATATTTTTATGTAGCTTACACTGAAAAAAAATTTAATCTTGCGTTGTCAGATTTACATAATGATATTATGTTTAATTTACACAAGTATGTTGTGTTTCTCGTCATTTGTGAAAATATTGTTTGATTTACACCTCAGAAACACAACATACTTGTGTAAATCAAACATAATATTGTTAAGTAAATCTGACAACGCAAGCTTGCATTTTTTTTGTGTATTTATGGTGTTCAATGTAGGCCTTCTTTACATTCTATTAGACTTTAAAGGTCAAGCCTACTCGTGGACTAACAAACCAAATCTAGTCCAGGACTAGCTTAATTTGTGTCTTCGAAAGTAGCCATACATCAATGTTTTTTTTCTTACATTAGGGCTTAAAATTGATTGATTGTTTACAAGAACATGGGCTAAATACAGTACATAGGTGAGTCTAAACTGCATTATATAGTTTTATATGATGCAAGAAACAACATTAATTATTATTGCCAAATTGCCTACAGTACAAAAAGACTATGTAGGTTGGATATTATTATTTGCATGGAAATTCAAGCCTGTCTCAAAGTCAAAAACAAGCTTGTTTTTATCTCCATGGTTTTTCAAAGACAGCTTAAAGTATGGGCTACATATTCTGTGCTCTTGTATCAAGCAATACATCCTCTATTGTATATTTAACATATGCTCTAACTGGACCACCAACTCACAGCTAAGAATATCACTGAATGTGCTGCATTCATTGCTCTGCACTCTGATCTGAAAAGGACATTCACGCCCAGGTAGAAGAGACCAGTCATGGGCTACTGGCTCTGCCTTAAAACAACATCATGTCTCAAACTTTCAATTTGTTTTTATCTATTGCATTGAACATGTGCTGATTCATTCTGTATAGCAGGTGAATAGAGCAAACTCAGTGAAGTTCATTTTGTGTCTGAATGGGCTGACATTTCATCTGCCTGACTGTCCTGGAGGAGGGGATTGGATCGAAAATTGATTTGTTAACACACATTAATGTACATTTTCCATACATTTTTGGCCACTACAGTATATAAAAATACTGCAGTATTTTCTAATGGTCCACCAAGGAATTATAAACATCTCCTATAAATAAAGCTGCAGTTAATCCAAAGTACAGTAGAATTCTTTTCAAATACTGTTTGGCAACAATCTTAAAAAATAATCAAAAATATTTTATTCAGTGGTTCTCATGTCTGAACACATGGTTCTCATGTTCCCAATTTTATGGTTCCCAGAAGAACTCTTTTTGGTTCCATTGAGCACCATTTTTATTTACATTCATTATGGAACACTTTAGGTTCCATGTAGAATTATCAGTGGAAAGGGTTCTATTTGTATATGTAAGGTTCAATATGTAACTAAAATTAAGTGTTCTGGGGACCATAAAAAGTGCTCCTCTTTGAAGAGAAATGAAAAACCTGTCATTATCATTATACTTGCAAAATCAAACATTTAGCATGATGACAATATAGTTAGTTTTCAAGGCTTTAAATAATTAAACTTAAATGTATTATGAAACTATATATTATATTTAAAGGCAGGTCAAACACCCACAGATTTTTTAAATAAGGAAGAGCACAGCTAGACTGGATATATTATATTTTTATTCTAAGATATTTCAAGTATTTAAATTCATGCTGTTCAGGCTGTTGTGTTCTGTATATTTTGGGTTTTGTGTACTATAAATATAGCTTATTTCTGGTTTTCTACTGTACTTTCCTTGATCACGATACCATACTGTATTGTATGCAAAGAACATTCTTCCTGATACACAAATATAATGCTTATAATGTAACCGACAATACAGGTCATTGATGCCAGAAATATATGGATGGAAAGCATTGTTACACTCATAGGCCCTGTTCAGCGAAAGCCCCATACTGCTAAATCATCAGCTTTGAAAATTTGAATAACAACACATCATGGCCCCAGGGTTTGTGTATAAAATGGCCAAGAATGATGGTAGAAGTACAATCTGATCCACTGTCAACCACCGACCACCAACATGGGCAAGGTAATCCAATCTGAATCTGTTTTAATGAGAAAAAAAATGTACTTTCTATAGTCTTTAAATGACAGTGGCATCATTGGTTTAGAATTAATTTATTTTACATTATCTGTGTCTAAGAATGCTCTTAGCCGACCCTTTTTAAAATATCAACTTTTATTCCGCAGATCACCTTCTACGAGGAGAGGAACTTCCAGGGTCGCTCCTATGAGTGTATGAGCGACTGTCCCGACATCTCTTCCTACATGTCGCGCTGTCAATCCTGCAGAGTCGAGAGCGGCTGCTTCATGGTGTATGAGCGTAACAACTTCATGGGCCAGCAGTTCTTCCTGAGGAGGGGCGAGTACCCTGACATCCAGCGCATGATGTCAATGGGCATGATGTTTGACAACATCAGGTCTTGCAGAATGATCCCCCAGGTAACACACCACATCTTACCATAGAAATAGAATGGATAGATAGGCCATTGAACTGCTTTTCGTGATCATTCGATTAGTACACAACAAAATGGCGATTGTTATTAGTTGGCATGGTGACAACATGCAAATGAGTTTAATGCGGAAGTAGGCCGCTAGATCTTTGCAATGGAATGGTACACGTAAAAATGGCTGCCGCTCTGACCATTCTGCTACAGTGATTTGAATTGGAATGGCCTTTCTAGCCATTCTATTTCTATGAGTTTTACACAATGTATCTCCTAAAAAAACATATCAGACTATTTTTGGAAACACATGCAACCTAAAATGTTTCTGTTTGCGCTACAGCACAGAGGAACCTTCAGGATGAGGATCTACGAGAGGGAGAACTTTGGAGGTCAGATGATGGAGCTGATGGACGACTGTGACTCCATCCAGGAGCGTTATCGCATGTCAGACTGCCAGTCCTGCAACGTGATGGACGGTCACTGGCTGATGTATGAGCAGCCCCACTTCAGAGGCAGGATGATATACTTGAGGCCTGGAGAGTACCGGAACTTCAGGGAGATCAGCATGGGCATGAGTGGAATGAGGTTTATGAGCATGAGGCGTATCAGTGAAATGTGCAATTAAATGTATTTAATTGTTCATGGTAATAAAATGGTTGAAGATACTACATAACTAAATTGTCTGTCTGATGTCAAATCGAGCTTTTCATTTTTAGGCCAAAGAAACTACTGACATCATATTTAAAATGTAGTCCCACAGTAATTACATTAGCATGCATATGTACAGTATGTTATATTTTACACATGCACTGCAAAAACTCACCTCGAAAAAAAAGACACTAAGTACCTAAATTAAAATGGAATATGCTTAAAGTAAGCAAAATTATCTGCCAATGCACTGAGATAATTGGATGTTGTAAGATTTATTAAAATAAGACAAAAACAATGTAAATAGTCTAACATAATATGTAATTAATTCTTAAAATCAGATTAAAATATTTAAAGGTACAATATGTAGTTCAACATGGATTATAGGTCGAAAGTTGAATGAACAAGTACTTATATCCTTTTGATTATTTACAATACTCGGATGTGCAAAACATACCAGAATGCTTGAAGTGTGGAAATGACGTCATATCCGAGGTCCAAGTCAGATCTTTGAGAATAATAAATTGCCACTTTCCGACCAGAGGGATTTTTGCTGTTCCTAGAACACAATGTTCCGATAACCCTTTTTTGCTTGTGTTCCGGCTGAACCAATTTGGGGAGTATTAAGTTCCTCGGACCACAGTTCCTATAACTCTTTCAGCTCCTACTTCAGAGCAGGGTCTTTCAATTCTCCCTTTTTCTAGGTCTACGTTGATTGGTCCAATTTATAAATCTTGCCTGTCGTTTCGTTTGCTTGTGGCGCTCTGCTCTTCTATCTTATTCCATCATATTACGCTTGAGCCTTCTTCTTCTGTGTTTCACTGTTAAGTACTCCAGCCTAGTCTTTAAACGCCGCCTTTCAATCTCCGTTATCAACACATCTCAACACAACACTCTTTTTTTTATTGTATTGGATGTCGTTTTCAGCCCCGTAATCTGATTAAACAGCAAGTAGCTGTTGGAACCCAGCACTACTTGATGAAAACAACCAGATCATCCGCACAAACAAGATGATTTACACACTTATCGCCAACCATACACCCAGTGTTACTATAATATTCAACTGTGAAATGTTGTATGTGGCGCTACGCTAAAGTCTAATGATGACGCTACACTCTCAGAAATTAAGGTACGAGAATGTACCTAAGCCTGTCGCTGGGGCTGTACCTTTCTGAGGTACAAATATTGTACCTTTCAGCATGGGTCCATATTTTTTCCATTGATATCTGTACCTCTAATGGGACACTTTCGTACCCTGAGAGACAAAACTGTACACATTTAGTACCCTAAGGATCACCTTTGTACCTTTGAGTTTACTTATGTGACCAGTGTACCTTTAAGTACATTTTTGTTCCTCAGGGTACAAAAGTGTCCAATTAGAGGTACAGATATCAATGGTAAAAATATCAACCCATGCTGAAAGGTACAATATTTGTACCTCAGAAAGGTACAGCCCCAGCGACAGGCTTAGGTACATTCTCGTACCTTAATTTCTGAGAGTGTATAACGACCGTTGCGGTGCTTGCGTCACTCCCTTACCCCTCCTACCAGTTCCAATGGCCACTTGGCCAGTGCGAATGCAAATAGCAAAACCGGTTTTGGGGGAGAGTAGTTAGTAGAACTGTTTAGAAGTGGACTGTTCCTATAAATAAGTTCCTGTAACTACTTGGTCGGAAAGCGGCTGCGTTCCATTTGCCTCGAAAGATGGTGGTCGGAACTGGGAATGACGTCACACGAGTTAAAACAAGTTGATCGCATTCCAGTTACCGAAGTGGGAAAAAAGATGGATGCCCCCACGAAAGCTTTTGTTGTTCTTGCCCTTTCGTAGTATAAACAACTACAGAACAACTAGCCATGTTAGCCATTTTTAGCAAAACCAGATGTTAAAAACGCATGTCAGGGTATTTTCACGCCTTCTAATGCCATAGCAACATGTCCAGAGACAGCAGTTGGACAGTACGACAATTTTCATGAAAAACAAATAAAAACATTTACTAAAAACTAACAGTAACAACAAATTTCACTTACTGTTGATACAGGGTGCTACCATCTTGGAAAATGAACTTGGGGGTAGTGAAATTCCTGCTCCGTCTTGTCCGAGTGGGAAATTTTTCCGTCCGAGTAAATGGTGGGATGTGATTCGTGTTGCTAGGCAACATCCTGTCTTTCTAGTTGGAGCTTCGACTCGGAAAGATAATTGAATGCTGCATGATTACGACCAGAGACCCCGCTTGATGGCATCCGAAGCAGAACCAGCCATAATATATACGGTCTATTGAACCAACCAGAGCATTCTCTGAGAATGTTAAGATGGACTTTTTAAGTTTTTTTTCTGTCCGCAATAACTGTGAAATTTACATGTGAAATAAATAGAATTTGAGTACTTGTTGTGTTATTCTTGCGTTCAAGAATACAGGATAGGGTACAGTATTTCCACCTTAAAAAACAGCCAATGTCCTGCTCAAAAGTGATAATTATCAATACAAATTAGAAAAAGAAAATACCTCGCAGATGTGCAATGATCAATTGTTCAAATATTGGGAAAGGGTTGTCCTATTTCTCATTTCCCAAGGACGAAAAAAGGTATGTGCTCCTATGTTAATTTCCCACAGCCTATCTGAATTTACGGGGTTCACAAGGGGGGGAAAGTTGGCTAAATCAATGCCAAGTTGGCTAATGTCCAACTCAGTCAATTTGCCTAGGCTACCACAGATCGCAATGATACGTGTTGGGAGGTGGGACTCTTTCCTTGAATATTTCGGCGTGGTCTTTAAAGCATTAGCAAACCAAAACATTCTAGCACATATTGACAGGGAGAGCCTAACCTGTCAGCTATGTTGTCTATGCCTCGAGAGAAAAAAGGAAGTGACTCAGAGCTTGCCGTAAAGCATTATCTCTGGCCGTACAATGTGTTTGACGTCATTGACATTTTAAACAGCATTTAAGAACTAAACACCATACAGTGTGTATTTTCTTTGCCTCCACTTTCGAATGCAACGTTCAAATGACTAGATAAAAAATTATATGCTGAAAAAAGTGGATTTTGAGGGGTATACATAGAAATAGAATGAAATGAAAGGCCATTGAACTGTTTGGTGTGGTCATTCGATTAGTAAACCTCAAAATACCATGGTGACAACACACATCACTGGTACCGTAAAGTCTGTCGCATTCACTAGTTTGAGAGTTTTAGTTAGAGAGTATTGTAATATTAGAATTTATTAAATATATTTTGATGACTTACCAATAGAATTATGAAGTAATTAAATCCAGCACTATCCACTTCCTCTTCACCAACAAGGCAGGACACTAGTAAGTCCGCGACGTGCTGAAATCAGTTTAATTTCGAAGTAGGCCGCTAGATCTTTGCAATGGAATGGTACACATAAAAATAACTGTTGCTCTCACTATTCTGCTACATTGTTTTGAATTGGAATGGCCATTCTATATTTATTATATTTCTATGGGGGTATAGCTCCATAGACCTCCATTCATTCTGCACCCGCCTGTGACCGCGCTCATATGGAACCAGAGTGGAACTGCAACCAGTTCAGAAGCCAGAAGTTTTCAGAGAGTGGCAGTTCTCTCCTTATTAGACATTCTCTGACATTACCTTGTCAGTGAACATTTTTTTTTTAGGAAATTTAGCATTTTTTACATTGTCCTGTTTCTTTAGAAATAAACAATGGACAAATAGATTCTTTAAATTCTTCGGATGTACATTTATTCGCTGTCAAATTGACCCCTAAAATGAATGGAATTCATGGAAAGCTAACGTAAGGTGGTAGCCAGTTAGCATCAGAATCCACCCAGGGCTGCTTCAACTTCTGGGTCTAAGCCTTCCCCCTTGGTTGACATTGACAACGACAAAAAATCCCATGATCCCACGCTACTTCCCAACATCATCCAAGTACATCTTTTGTTATTGTTTTCATTGAGAGACCCCTAGCGGCCAAAAACTACATATTGAACATTTAAAATGGTAAATACAAGATAATTAGGCATGTTCAAATATGTCGTTTTTGCAGTGTGGTACAAAGTTTTCCATCAAACATTTTAAATTGTGCAAGATGTGCATATGTAGTTATATCTTAAATTATTATAAGTATTGAAATTATTTAAATATGAATCTGCACAAGCTACATGCATTAATGTTTTGACTTAGGAAATTAAAGATAAAATATATAGTACCCATTTATTCCTGCAGAATTGATGAGGTTGACTGACTGAAATATATCACTAAAACATGCTGCAACAAAGACATCTCTAAAAGGAATTTCAGCTAACTCATTGGGTCTGCATTTAGAATGCATCTATTTTTTTTATAGTTTACAGTATTTGTCTTTAACTTAGTTGCAGATATGTTCTGCATGGGAGCTAGTTAGCAGGAGTGCACATGAGACCACAACTGGATGTTTCCAGTGTCAATTACATTTTCTTTGCACTCTGAGAGGGGACAACTGTAAGCAGCTTGGGCTTAATATAGTGGACCAACATCAAAAAGAGAGGTCAGCAAATCACATACAGGTCTAAGGAAAGACCCTGTGAGTGCATGATGAAGCATAGTGACTTTGTGTATAGAGAGAGACCTGAGCCCTGTGAGACACTTCTGTTGAGAACCTGTGGAGGAGACACATATCCCATTCACTTCACTTGATAAGAAAGGCCTGCCAGGTAGGTTGTAATCCCAGAGTTTACACAGCCTGAGATGTCCAACAATAAGAAGGTGTAGAAAAGGTTCTGATTGTTAAAAGTGTTGAAGGCAGTGAAAAAGTTGAGAAGAATATGAAAAGAGCGGCGAAAGACCTAGCAAATTGGCATGAAAGCCAATGTAACTTGGTCCTAAACATTTGTGGTACTAACAATACTTTTGTGAATTTCATATTTTCCAGAAACACAAGCTTCAAGGCTGAAAAGTCTTTAAATATATATTTTTTTTTTAAGTTTAAAGTTAGATTTCTCTTGGTTAGAATTCCTATGGGAGTACAGAGCAAGTTTCCTAATTGTTTTTTAAGTACTTGAAACATAATATCAAATTCATTGTCTCTATTATCAGGAGATTTCAGGAAACACACAACTACAGTAGCTACTTACATTTTAAGACATGTTTGGACTGTATACAAATAACATTTATAAAGATTTTAATTAGTAAATTGTAGCCAATATGGCTCGATTTCCATATTATTGTAAATGACAACAGTTGGTAATGGACAAAATGTGTGATGGCACCCAAGCCATACTTTAGCTGTTTGAATAATTAGTTGATTCTATTACAAGTCCAAAATATTTTTGATAAACTATTTTACTATGGTAAACATTTACTCAGTTATCTTCTAAAAGGAAAATCTATATGGCAGCCATTTTATTTAAACAGATTCTCTGATTGACAGAATTGATTTCCAACTTCTGTGAGTCTATCATAAAGCTGCAAATATTTTGGGTAAATTTGTTTTTTATTTGCTGGAGTATTTGCTCTGCAAAACCTTGGACAGATGCGGGATGGTGAGGGGCGCTCACATGGTTCATAGCCGGCCAATTGTTTTCACACTGCTCATCCAAAATGTAAGCCTTTAGTCAGCTAATGCACAGGATGATTACACTCACCAACTATACGTCTGCGATTTGACTTACAGGGGCCTGATCTGCACATAAAGAGTTGCTGAGGAGCAACCTGGCAAGGTCGATAATTTGACTTATCTATCCCAAATTCCAGGCAGCGCTATGCCAGTTTGCTCTGCCTCATGTTGGGGGTGTAAATTATGATTATTTTGCAGGAAAGGTTCTTGGTTGAAATAATGATTTCTGGAGTCAGGTAGCGGGTTGATCATAGGAAGTTTAATAAAGTACTTCTCTTCCCGGAACAGGGAATCTCAGAGACAAGGAAACAAAGACGGGTTTCAATAGGCAATAGCAATAGGCACTGGCTTATATAGCCTTGGGGACTGTTCATCTAGCACCTTGAGAAGACCCTTATCTCTTCAGACCCGTGACTGTCTCACATGAGCAGATCAGCAGGTCACCTTAACATTAGGTCTAGAGTCTTACCAGATGGCCTTGGCTAGTTTATGCTCCCAAAATCACTCAGTAACCATTATCTGTCTGCCCTGTCGTGTTAGTAACCTGTCCTGTTAGTAACCTGTCCTATTAGTAACCTGTCCTGTCAGTCTGAATGGCATCAAACATGTATTAGATCTGTGATGCCACAGAGATCTGTATATGCATTACATATAAATAACAGATAATACAGTTATAAGCCATAAGTCATAAGCTTATTCTGATGTTCATTATAGTGCTCGTAGATCCTTATATTATGAGTCTGAAAACAAAGATAGCTAGATTAATTTACTGTTTTGTGTTAAATATTTAGGTTACACTTTATTTGGAGAGTCTGACATTCCATCTGTATGTGCTCTACAGATAGTTTGTTGATGATATGACTATCAACAAACTATCAATAAACCATCTGTTGATAAGCAACTAATTGTGTATTTTAAGGGTAGGGGTAAGTTTAGAATATGTTTTAGGGTAATGGTTAAGGTTAGGTTTAACATAAGGGGAATGGTTA
>JACXGM010003077.1:0-14628 GCA_016801145.1 Umbra pygmaea | reverse complement strand
TATTGTAATGTGTACTACATTCATCAATGATGGGTTATTGTATTTTTGGACCATGTAAGAGACATCTGGGCTTTTCACGCAAACATTAAAGCCCATCCAGCACTGGTTGTTAGGATACTCGCCACGTCTCAGGAAGTACTGGTAGCCCATGTAGTTTGGATGCTCATAAACCATCCATCTACCGCTTTCAACTTAATCGGATTGAGTTGCAGTGACTGAAATGGGTGTGCACATCGGCACAGTCAGTGCTGCACTCATAAGAGCAACCCTGAAAGTTTTTGTTCTCGTGAAAGATAATCTAAAACAGGGGTCCCCAAACCCTTCCATGGAGGGCCTATTGTATTTAGGTTTTTGCTTTTACGTTGTACAAGGCTGATGGAGTAGCTCATTAATTGGTTAGGATCTTCCCTCACCTGGCAGTCTAGGTCTTAATTATGCTCTAATTGAAGGGAAAGACCAAAAACCAGCATACACTAGGCCCTCCATGGAAGGGTTTGGGGACCCCTGAAGTAGAAATGTATGTAAACATGCATACAATGAATATAACATGTTTACGGCCCCAAAGGCACCGCTATTCCATATTGTTCAACAGAAAGGATCAGAAATCTGATTGTCTCACTGTTCATTATTGTTTGTGAGACAGAAAAATGAGCAAGAATATGCAAGAGGACAAAAGATGTGCATCGAAACAACATATCTTACCTTTCCCATTGTAACATTTGGTCACAGTGCAACACTGACTAGGGGGGTGACAGCCCTTTTATATTCTGTACGAATAAAGACTTTGTTATGTTAATCAATTAAAAGTTGATGTCAGCCTTTTTGAAAAGATTGTACAGCTGCTAAATTACAAAAGGTGTTGTTTTTCATCATCAGCAGGGCAAATCATGTTTAGTTTATTTTACATTGACTAAAAAGGTGCCAATTATCTCTTCATAATATGTACATACATACCGGTATTCCCCCTGCAAAAAAGTAGAAAAAACTCTACATAATATGTACAAATATTTGTCAAGAGATTACTAAATTCTTGTCAATTGAGAAAGAAATTACAGTAAAACCTACCCAAAACCAAAACACAACAGATTTGTTAATGATTTATTGATGAAAAATAGACTTTCAGACATGCACATTCATTAACTGTTATGAATCAAGTGTTATAACAGTTATATTTAATATTCAACAATATTAAATATGTTCTCAAATTTGACAATTAGTGTGAAACATACAGCATACTACTTATAATATAGAAATGTAAGTGCTAGAAATGTTAAACACAAAACAAACTATAATAGAAGTCAGATGTATTAGACAAAAAGGACAGATTGAACTACTCTTGCCTGGTGGTTTCCATTCTGTTTCAGTGGTCACGTTTTGGAATATGTCCAGTCAAAGTTGTGCTCGTGCTATCAGTGGTCTCAGTCTGAGTTGATCTGCAGCCAAATGAGGAGCTTCTGGTGTGTCCATTGGCTAGAATATGATTGACTCTATTGATAGGGTTATACTCTGCCACTCAGTGGCCAACAGATCTTAGTTATACTTGGAATACATTAAAATGAATGGCTGCTTCTGCTCATCAACAGATCCAGAAGTGCGTAATGAAACATGATTGACTTGACTATGAATTAGAACAGGTCAGGCAAGTTTCTCATGTAATTTCAATTACATTACTTTAAATTGTAATTCGCCAAACTGTTGAAATATTGTGTTCAACATGCTTACTATTGAAGGAACACTGCAGAACCCTAAACAATCCCGTTCTGTGCCGGTCACTAAAAACACCTGATCAATGTGTTATGTAATTCCAAACTCGAGCACCGTAAGTTTCCAAGTGACAAATTCCTGAAGAGCTGGACAATTTCAACTTTGAATAAGTGTTATTGAATGGTAATATACAACCTTAGCTACATGTTTGAGCTGTTTACAGCACAGAATAAATACTGCAAACGCAGGACCTGGGTGAATCAAGCAGCTGCAGGTGAAGCTATTGAGCCCAGGGTGAACTTGTACTGGTGGTGTTTGTGGAAACTTCTCTGCAATGGCAACAGAGAAAGAAAGTGTTTGTTGTAAAGAGAGTGGGCTACATTTTTGCATTCAAACAACTCCAGCCAAGAAGATAATTACTATGGTTGTTTGATCATCAGATTTTCACAGAGGGTCTAGATCTAGTAGAGTTATAAAGCTGGTTAGCATGATCTACCGTGTATATGTTAGTGTATTTACTTAGGTGAAAGCGATGGAAAATTATAAAATATTTAAAATAAATTAATGTAAAATAATAAGTGACAGAATACTGCCAAATTTGTACCTTTTAGAGCTAGGTAGGTGGTATAACTCTCGATTGACTTGGTGAGAATTATTGACCAAAATCATTAGAGTAGATGGTGAAATGTGTTGGGGACAAGCAGGCACTCGACTGGGTGTAGCATTAGCAGGACACAATGTGTGTTTGTGTATATACATGGATGAATGCAACATAAAATTAAAAATAATAATTGCCAGAATATTGCTCCCTCTGTATGAATTGGAGCTAAGTAGGTTATATAGATGTAGATCGATTTCGGATTTACTGACAGATTATGTTGGTCAAGGTACAGTAACTAAATAGCTAGCTAACTAGCAGCCCTAAATCACATTAAATACGTTCTGAGGGAACTATTTTGTAAAACCGAAATATGTCAAATATGAACGTAGGAGAGGTTCAGTTACGTTTGTCGGGAACTAAATTGAACACTCGAATAACGTTCAATATGTACATTAGAAAATCATGACGTAGCATGTAAATAGCATAGTTTTTGCTAGGGCGGAGGTCGGGGATGGTGGACGGGCGTATAAATCCGCGACTTGCATGACAGTGTTCGCGAGTTCAAATCCAGACCGGAACTTTTTCTGTTTTGTTCTACAGACACGCGATTGTCGGTTTTTGTAATGTAAACCCTAACCTTGATTCTAACCTTAACCTCAGTAACGTCATATCTAACCTTAACCGTTAGTAACCTCATGCCTAACCTTAACCGTTAGTATCCTCCTACCTAACCTTAACTGTGAATGTTGCAATATAATTTTGAACGCTATGGAATGTATGGAATGTCTCGCATAAATCTGCTAAACGAAATGTACCGGAGCAACGTAATTCAAGTACAAATATAGCCTAATAACAAAACGTGCAGTTCAAACTTAAAAACACCCTAAATAGGTTGGCATAGAACGTAATTTAGGTTTTCAAAATAGTTTCCTGAGAACGTAATTTGGGATAAATTCTGAGATTTACGGTTGCTAACTAGTGAGCTTCGAGTGGGGAGTAGCCGTCAAGGTAAAGCCTGAGCTGTATTTGTCACAAATGTTGATGGGGTGCTAACTAGCTAGCTGGCTAGCTAGCATGTATCTTTTGTGTTGATGCATATTGTGTGATAATTGCGACTTCAATTTGACTGTGACAGATAATCATTGACAGATTATAGTACTGAAACATGCTAGGGCATATAGCTCTTGGACAATATTGTGACCCATTGTAAATGTTGGGTGTTACAGTGAATTGCTAGCAAAAAAGCCAAGGGCTAAAGCTACATTCAACTTCACTGGAAGCGACTCGCTAGAGGGCGGGCACTGAATTCACACTGAATTCGGGACCTTGTGGTATTTCAAATGCAGACTGATAGAGAAACAGCCGAAAGGTACTCTTGGTTGTTCTTGGATGCATTGGCAGGCACTGCATTATTAAGACAAAATGTTACTATATTAAGAATGGAAAAGGTCTACCCCAACTCCTCTTCCAATCAACAAAACGTGGACTACTCCTAAGGTTGTCTTTTAAATTTTATACATTGGCTGGGATGTCACTGTTAATGTTGTTTCCATTTGAATATAATTTGCATAATTTTTCCTATTAATGTTAATTATATTGTTACATAATGAGTCTACTAAAAACACACAAAAAAGGCTTATACCCTCCAAGGGTTTGTGTGAGATAAAAGCGTCCCACTGTTATTTACATTTGTATGAATCAACCTGGTGAAAATGAGTTCTGCCATGTATCGTCTGCCATGTATCAAGCATTTGTTTACATCCCAGTCTGACTGTGTTGATTAGTGTTTTGAATAGCTCCCGGATGATTTCGTTACCGGTTATAAATGTTAATAGGTACGTTGAATAACTACAGTATCTAGGTCATGGGCTTCTGGACAAATTTGTCACAGATGGTTGATGGAACGCTAGTTGGCTAGCAAGCATACAGTGGGGCGAATACTTTGTAAGTAGGAAAACCTACAAAATTGGCAGTGTATCAAATACTTGTTCTCTCCACTGTATATGTAACTTGTGTTCATGCATATTGTGTGATAATTGTAATGTAATTTCAAAATTTATCGGTAAGAGATTATTGTTCAATCTGTATCTACTGAAGTAAGATCTTATCTTATAAGATCATATAGCTCCTGGAAGATTTCGTGACCGGATGTAAACATTTCTAGGTACGGTGAATAGCTAACTATGCCACAGGCCTTAAAGTATATTGGACGTCCCTTGACGCTACTAGCTAGGGGGCGGGTACTAAGTTTATTTTGCATTCTAATGCATTTTGGGCCACGCTTTTGTTTAGTTTTACCTTTATTTTACCAGTCAAGTTGCCTGAGAACACTATCTTATTTGCAGCAATGGCCTGGGGAAAAGGGGGGAGGGGAATGTATAAGCCAATTGATTATTGAGAGGTAGGGATGATTAGGTTGCCATGATGGTATGAGGGCCAGAGTGGATATTTGTCCAGGACACTGGGGTTAACACCCCTACACTTATGAATAGTGCCATGGGATCTTTAGTGACCACAAAATAAATAAGAAAGATATCCATAATTAAGATATTCAATGTTATTCATCCACACATTATCGTCTAGGAAGGTCTTCTTTTACTGACCCCTATTATGAAACCTCGATTGGAAATTAGACACTTTAATTTCAACTGAATATGATTTTTATTTAGAGTGTAATTTTAGACAGTGGTGCGTTTAATAACAAGAATCCAGGATACGCCTCATGCTCATGAACTTCATGGGGCTGGAGCTCATCTGCATACTCATGTCTCTCATGTTCCGGTACTCTCCGGGCCTCAGGTACATCTGCCTGCCTCTGTAGTGGGGCTGATCATACATCAGCCAGTGGCCGTCCATCACGTGGCAGGACTGCATGTCGTTCATGCGGAAACGGTCGGGCAGGGATTCACAGTCATCGCTCAGCTCGTGCATCTGACCTCCAAAGTTCTCCTTCTCGTACATCCTCATCCTGAAGTTTCCTCTGTGCTGTAAATAGGTATGAGAAAACAGTTTTTTTGTTATACCATGACAAAAACATCACGTTGATTTTTAGGGGAATGTATGTACAGCGTATGAGAGTGAAAGTTAACAGGTCAGAGATTTACCATGGGGATGTTACGGCAAGACCGGATGCAGTCACTCATGCCCATACGCTGGTAGTCACCATACTCTCCCCTTCTCACGAAGTACTGGTTTCCCATGAAGTTGGAACGATCATAGACCATGAAGCAGCCGCTCTCAACCCTGCAGGAGTGGCACCTGCTCAGGTAGGAGGTCATGTCAGGACAGTCACTGGAGGTCTCATAGGAACGACCCTGGAAGTTCCTGTCCTCGTAGAAGATGATCTGGAAACACAACACAACCATTAATTACTCAAATTAGCTTAAGTTTTAATTAAGTTTATTTGCTTTAAATACATTAGAAGAATTAAGCCAAAATGTAAATTCCATGAAAGCTCCACACACCTTGCCCATGGTCATGGTTGCGATTATTGTATTCTTCTCAGAATTGCACAATTTTCTGTATGTCCCTGTCGCTTTTATACCTGAGCCGACAGCCAAATAATATGTGGCTCCATTGTGTAAATCCCTGACAGAGCAACATGGCAAAGAGGCCCCCGTTACAGTAAATTCAGTTGCATTTAAAGGGTCATTATTCATGTGCTTTGTGAAGAGAGCCCATCCCTTTTTTGTTTGAGTTATATAACTTTACTTATATAACTGTTAAATTACTTTTCATATCAACACTTTAAAAAATTGTATTCTATCTGCATGGTTGATTTTGGCAGCTTTTTTCTAATTTCAGTTTTTTTGAGTTTTTATCAGTCTACTGTAACTATGGACATTATGTTTTATGTGGTTAGAGGTTAGTAAAAGGTTGCCCAATTATATTTTTTTTCATATGAAAGAAAATCAAAAGCCAAAAATGGGAAACCAAAATGATTTAGATTTAGTTTCATTTTACTTTCTTTGATATAATGGAAATTCAGCTAACCTCATATATTCCATCATCTGCAGAATCCAAATGCAGAGTTTTTGGATACTGATAAAAATTCTAAGTAAGGCTAATATGGCTGCCAAAATCAGCCCTGATTTACCTGGTTTATACAATATGCAGTGTATTTACAATGTACTATATATAGTGTGTACTAAACAATTTTGTCATGACTCCAAATCTAGATATCTTGAATGCTAGAAATATTGGAATCAAATACTAAACTTTTCCAATAGGGTGCTAATGAACAAACAAAATATTCCAGTTGTCTGGGGAGGCCAGAGGAGTTTGGGGAAACCTTGAAATAAACAGATCTAACATGGGTTTAATGGTTAAAATATTTTTATTCAGTAGTGTTATTATCAATTGTAAAAAAATATAATAATTGAAATCCATTTTTCCATAAATGAAAACAACAACATTGATCAATCTAAATACCAACTGTCATAATTTTGGTCCATGGTGCTGAAGAATGAGACAGATGCGAAAGGAGACTACAGAAATAAAAATGTAACACTCTGACCCGCACACATGGACTGCTGACAATTAAAAATGAACCACAAAACTAAAAACATTACAAAACCTGACAACACTCAAACACAACTTAAATAGACAGATAATAATGAGAAAGGTTGCAGCTGTGATTGATAATTGACAGAGATCTATTGGTTAAATGAAATCATATGAGTCAGGTGATCATCTCTCCTAAAGGGGCGCCCATGACAGTACCCCCCCCCAAAAGAAGCCAGATGCTGCCTAAGTGGGGGAGTCCACCGCATCATATTTGGAGGACGACCTCGGTGGCTACGTCGGGCATGGCTGGTAGAACCGGGAGGGGATGGAGTCCCCCGCCTCACCGTATGTTGAACCGGCGGCAGCTAGGGTGGCAGTTGGGGAAGAGGGGGCGTGGTAGGTGATACCTGCAGTAGGGGCACTGCAGGCTTGGATGGCGATGCAGCTGGTGGAGGTGGATGAAGCCTCAGTGACATCTGCAGCAGCTGGTGTCTCACCGGTGGTCTCAGCTACAGTCAACATCTCGCCGGTGGCTTCAGCTGCTGTCATAGCCTTACCGGTGGTCTCAGCTGCTGACACCTCCTCACTGGTAGTCTCAGCTGCTGTTGTTGCCTCACCAGTGGTCATAGCAGCTGACTAGCATCACTGGTGGTCTCAGCAGGTTGCTGGTGTTCACAGGGGCCAGGACCCCTGGCTGCGGCGTTGGGGAGGTTCCGGAGTTGGACGCAGGTTGCGGTGCAGCCAGCCCCTGTGTTGACTGAGGTGTGGCCATCACCTAACGAGGAGTAAGGGGCTCTGCAGTTGGCACAGGGGAGAGGAGCAGAGCAGATATGGCTGGTATGGCAAAGGGGACATAGGTCCACCAGGGAGGCTGCCGGGAGTTTTGTGGTCACTGTAGACCAGGTGGAAGAGGCCTTCCTCCACACCTTCTTCAAGGTCCACATTCCAGCTTATCAGGTTCTTCTCTTCACCATCATCCTTGTAGATGTACTGCTCCTGCTCCTCTCTGTTGTCCTCCATCCAAGCAGGCTGATTGTACTTGCGTGTGCCTGCCCCAAAAAGTTGTTTTGGAAACCATGATAGCTGTCCATGTTTCCCCACCTGTTGAGTCGGGGGGTAGCTAGCCCAAGCCGGTTGTGGTTGTTTTCTCTCCCTCTATGGCCATTAGCTCCTACCCTTTAGCCTACCCATCACCAGTTAGGGGAATCAGAGGAAGCTATAGTATACCCCCCTTCCACCACTCGTTAGGTGTTAGGATAGGAGCCATAGTCCCCGGATTCACAGATGCTGTCGAGGGTGGCACAGATTTTGTTGTCCCACTCCTCGTATTCACCATCATCACCTACTGGGTTATAATAGGCTTGTTGCTCCCATGCTGGTCGGCTGTGCCTCATGCTCCTTTGCTGTCTATTGTTTGGTGGTTTCATTCTGTCATAAGTTTGGTCCATTGTGCTGAAGGATGAGACAGACTCTAAAGCAGACTACAGAAATAAAACTGTGAAACTTTATTTCAAAGAACACTGTATCCCCAAACAAAATTCTGCGTGGGGCTTTAGCAGAGAAAAAATTTACTTTTACTATAACATTCTGACACACACAGACGAACTGCTGACAATTAACAATGAACCAGAAACCTGACAACACTGAAACACAACTTAAATAGACAAATGATGCAGTGAAGGTTGCAGCTGTGATTGATAATTGGCAGAGATCTGTTGGATGAATTAAATCATGTGATGAGTCAGGTGAACAGTGAAGACTATAAACAAAACACATAGGAGCCAAACCAAAACAACACATACAAGAGAGAAATTTATACCAGTCCATCTGTCCTGAGGGGGTGCACGTGATACCAACAACAAATATAAACATGAAAAAGAGAAACAAATAGAGCCCCCTCTAAAGAATTACAAGTATACATGCTATTTGGAGAATTTTGTGCTGTGAGAACGGAACTATTATCTTTTTCAGTGACCAGCTTACAAAAGCTGTACAAACTGTATTTTCTTGATATTTTTTAAATTAAAAGGCAGTGTAGTTTGGGCAATGATTCCAGACAGTATTAAAATACAAACAAATGTATAACAAATCTATTTTTATTAATCACTATTGAAATCCTCAATATATTTCATCAATATGTGTGAAATATATTTGGAATATACACATATATGGCAAAAATTAGCTTCTTGGACAGCCCATTCTAAAACCATGGGCATTAATATGGAGTTAGCCCCCTTTATGGCTATAACACCCTGCACCTTTCTGGAAAGGCTTTCTACATGACTTTGGAGTGTGTTCATGGGAGTTTAAGCTCATTCAATCAGTCATTGATGTTGGACGAGAAGGCCTGGCTCACAAACGTCTTGCCATTTCATTCCAATGCTGCTCTGCAGGGTTTTTTTCAGGCCGCTCGAGTTCTTCTTCCCCAAGCTTGTTTAACCATGTCTTTATGGACCCTGGTCATGCTGAAACAGGAATGGCCCTTCTTCAAATTGTTGCTACTATGTTGGAAGCATCCAAGTGTCTAAAATGTCTTTGTATGCTGTAGCATTGAGATGACTTAGCCCAAACCCTGAAAAACAGCCCCAAACCATTATACCTCCACCACCATTAGTAGGTGTGTCCACAAACTTTGCATAGGTAACTGGTTTAAAATAACAATAAGGCATTTCATATAATATTTTAGCCATGTGTCCATGCAATACTAAAGCTTATATATGAAGCTTATTTATATATGTACATGGAGCTGAGAAAACAAAATTTGATACAGAAACAATAAATACAATTTAAATAGAAGTTAATGTGTTAAAAAGGAATTCTGAAAAAAAATCAGAGATCATATGTTTTGGCCATAGTTATAGTGACTCTCATTTTAACCAGTTTTTTGCAAATGTCTTTTTTTGTAGTGCAAAAAAAAGTATTTGCTGCCTCTGTGGTTTTAAACTGCCATTGAAATCTTGATGTAGAAGGATGTAAAAAAACATCCTTTTACATTACGTCCCCCAATGGATGAAGAACACACTTACTGCTGCAAACGTTACAATAAAAGAAAGTCGGGAGTTGACTCAAAAGTGAATATTAATTGAAATTTTGGGATAAAGCCACAGAAATGGGGCATATTAAATTTTTTAAATGCTTGAATGGTTGGGCCAAATTTGAAATCACTGTTAAGAGATACTCTTTATGGTGGATGTTTTTATAAATATAAAACCTTTAATTTGACAAATGTAATAAAAATAGGATTACAAGAGGATTGCAATGATAATACCCTTAGATTACACGTGAAAAAAAACTCTCAAAAATATATCTATTCGCTTTTAAACTGAAAAAATACATTAATTTCAAATGAATACATTCAATACCATGAAACAATACTACACGGATGTGACACCTCCAACTGTCAGTATTTTCTATTGCTACAGGGTTGTCTATGTCAGTCACTGGGAAATGTAACTATTTTAAATATAATTATGCAAGGAAATGCTACCAAAAATACAACAATGCAAAAATCTTTGTCTACATATTTTTTTATTGCACATACTATTAATGAGACTCAAGTTTGAAATATTTTGAGGCCAGAAGTAATATATTACTTTGTGTATTGTTAATGAGGGGATAATGCAGGATTTTTGTTTGCAAAAATAACTTGGTATCGATTTCAACCAATTATAGCAAATTACAAATATTTGAATCTGGGCATGGCTGCTGAAAACGTCTAGGGTGATTTTGGATCTTTACAAAAAATTACGAAAGACTTTATTTTAAATAAGAAAAACTCATTTTATTACTGTTATATTGAACAGGTTGTGAATTTAACAGGAATCGGTGATCCTTCTGATGGAACTGAACTTCATTCCATTGTGTCCCGGCATCTCTCTGAGGTTCCGGTACTCTCCAGGGCTCATGTACATCTGCCTGCCCTTATAATGTGGCTGCTCGTACATCAACCAGTGGCCATCCATCACATTGCAGGACTGGCAGTCGGACATTTGGTAACGATCCTGGATGGAATCACAGTCGTCGCTCATCTCGTGCATCTGCCCTCCGAAGTTCTCCCTCTCATAGATCCTCATCCTGTACTTTCCCTTCTGCTGTTAACATTAAAAAATATATAATGTTTATAAACTTTAACTCAAGTGACATTTTTCAGTTGTCTGATAACGCTGATCACGCTCTTTCCTACCATGGGAACGATTCGGCAGGATCTGATACAGTCATTGAAACCCATCATCTGCTGGTGGTCAGGGTACTCGCCCCTCCTGATGAAGTACTGGTTTCCCATGTAGTTGTCCTGATCGTAGGCCATGAAGCACCCACTCTCCACCCTGCAAGAGTTACACCGCCTCAGGTGGGAAGACATTTCAGGGCAGTCCTGGCTGGTTTCATAGGAAAGACCCTCGAAGTTCTTGTCCTCATAGAAGATGATCTGCATGAAATACTCCTGCATTTAGCCAACCTTTTTGGTTGTTATTATACACTTATATACACTGGACAGCATTATTGGACTTTTTATACTTTGTTATTAATATATACTATACATTGCTATAAAACCTTTACATCACAATAAATATTCAGATTATTTGAATCTAAACAGTAATTAAAAATAATAATTCCAATATTAACTCACCTTTCCCTGCATGATGCCAGTTATTTTGAGTGATGCTATAGCTATGCAGTTTTGCAGCCTGTTTTATACCTGATGTGACATCCAAAGAATCTACGGTTTCATTGAATGAAACACATGAGTCAGCTGCATGCTACGCTATGGTCGCTCACACTGTCACAACAGCCTGTAATAGGGTATGTACACGAAATGTGTTCAGCTTCAAAAGCAGCATTGAATGTAATTTAGATTATTGCTACATCTGTGGATGTATATACATTAGCTTTATATATAATTGAAGCCAAATGGCCTTTCACTTTAGGAATGGCATTTGGTTCTGAAATGAGTCCCTGTCATGTGAGATTTATTAGCAGTATTTATTAGCTTATATTACACTATAAAAACATAATGTTGGGCAACTACTTCAAACAACAAGTCCACTTCAAAGTGTAAAAAGTGAATTATGTAAATGCACATCCATTTTGTACATGTACTGTGCATACTGTATTAAATTAAACTATTTTCATATTTTTATTTATTTTTGATTTCACCTTTATTTAACCAGGTGGGCCGATTGAGGACAGATTCTCATTTGCAACGGCGACCTGGCGAAGATAAAGCGCAAGGTGCAAGACTACATAAAGTTACACATGAAGTTACACAAAAATACAAACGCAGAATGCAGGATACTCAGAGTATACGGTATGAATTACATACTATGCAGTCTGTGAAGCTGAGTTAGCTCTAAGGGTGTTATAAATCACTAGGGCACAAACGGGCAAAACGTGGAAGAAGAGTCAAGAAGTATAGTAGCTCCGAAAGTAATTCTCTTGAAATATAATATAGTCACTACAGTAATTCATAAGCAAGTCTGCACTCCATCATGCCTAGATGTAACAGAAAACTTCTGCAATGTCTAAGGTTGGTCAATTAGGCCTGTTTAATACCTGACAGGAGGTTCTCTGTTCCACATGTTATGAGGAGTTACCTTTTTCTTTCCAGTTTACTGAAAATGCCCCATGTTTACATTATTGGAGTGAAAAACAGTCACTCAGCACTGATGTTCACTTTGTCACAATGTCCCTTGTATTGTGTGTTAGATTGTGATCCAGTCCAGGTTTTGGTTTTGCCATTCTGTGTCTCTGTATGTCCTTATATGTTTTTTCCTGTGTTTATCGGTTTTGGTTAAGTGTTCCCAGCTGTGTTCCGTTAGTCGTTAGTTCATTATTTAATCCCTTCTGTTTCCCCTGCTGTTGCTGGTCATTGTTTCCTGTTTGGTGAAATACATGTTTGCATTGTTGAAAGACAGTACAAGTTAATGTTTGAGTTTCATAATATTTTGGATGTACCTTATAGCTAATATTGAGTCTTTAGAAAGTCCTACTGCCAGTGTAAATTACTGTGAAGATATCAGGATCTCCTGGCGGTTTTGTTGTTTTGTACTTCAGTCAAAGTCTTCTTCTGTAAATAAATGTTTCTCAAAATGGAAGTACGCGCTTGTCTCCTGAATACTACGCAACATCATGACAGAATGATCAGCCACTTTAAGGAGACAGGAGGACGACTTGCCGTGTCCTATACCGGCAACAAAGCAGGATTTAAAAGAGGAGGACCTGGAAAGTGAGGATGAGATGGAGGGATTAGTGTATGTTAAGCCCAATTTCCTGTATTACCTCTGGCTCCTGAGTCATCTCGTCCAGCCTCTATCTCCACTACCTCTCCAGACCAAGTTTGGAACCCATAAGGTCAACCTCACCGAGCTCCAACCCAAGAATACTACTCTCCATCCTACGTCTCCATCTCCTCAGGTCAGATCTCCATCCCTCCTGCCTGGGCCTGCAGCTCTTCCGGCCAGGTATCCAGCCACTCATTGTTACTCAGGTCAGGTTTCTAGTTCTCATGTCAGAACCCCTAGTTCTCCTGTCAGTGACTTTAGTTAAAAAAATTGGGCCTTTATGTCCCACACAAGGTCCCCTATGTCTCAAGTCAGGGCCCCAAGTTCTTCTGTCAAGGCCCCATTCTCTCTTGTTAAGACCCCATGTTCTCTAGTTAAGGCCCCATGTTCTCTTGTTAAGGTCCCATGATCTCTTGTTAAGGCCCCATGTTCTCTTGTTAAGGCCCCATGTTCTCTACTTAAGGCCCCATGTTCTTTTGTTAAGGCCTCATGCTTTCCAGATAGAGCCCTTATCCCACAGGTTAGAGGTGGTAGCTCACCAATAGGAGCTCTTCGCTCTTCTGTAGTGGGTCCTCAGTTTCAAGTTTTCAGCACAAGTTTTCTAGTCTCTAGCCCCAGTCCTCTAGCCTCAGGCCCCAGTCCTCTAGCCTTAGGCCCCAGTCTTCTAGCCTCAGGCCCCAGTCCTCTAGCCTTAAGCCCCAGTGATTTAGCCTCAGCTCCACAGACTACTGAATTGTTTGTGATTCCTTAGGCTGTGGAGCTGGCCGTGCTGCTGAAACCACGTGTTGTGGCTTTAAATCACTGTGGGAGATGTCAGTTTTACTCCCTCAAAACTTGCCACATCTGTGGCATTGTGCTGTGTAATGATTCTGCACATTTTAGAGTGGCCTTTTATTGTGGCCAGCCTAAGGCACACCTGTGCAATAATCATGCTGTCTAATCAGCATCTTGATATGCCACACCTATGAGGTGGATGGATTACCTTGGCAAAGAAGAAGTGCTCACTAACACAGATCTAACACTAACACAGAATCCGAATTCTCTGTCTTACCCCTTACCCCTTCCCCTTAGTTGAGAGTGAAGGGCTATCACAATTCTCATTTTGATCGAGAGGTAGGGCTATAGGGAAGGAGTATATACTAGGGATGGGCATTCGATGAAACTTTCTTCGTCGATCGTCGGGAGAATTAACGATTGACTATCGATTAATCATTAATTTTTTATATTAAAATTAATTAGTTGTTTAACTTTTTATAAATAAATACAATGAAAATATAAAAATACAGCGTGTTTTTCCTCGACGAGATCTTTATTACAAGAAGAACAACTTGTGGCAGTTCAACTGGATGTTTGGTTAGCCTAAACTTGAGTATGAGCTGCAGTGCTGTAAAGCTGCGGAACCTGCAGCTGCGAGCCGGCGTTCTTAAACAGAGACCCTCGTTTGTTCCAAAATAATAAATAAAAATAAAAATCATGTTAAACAATAACATAGTGATAGCCTAATTAGATCTGGCAGGTTTTGTCAAAATGTAACTTCAA
>JACXGM010003076.1:23245-43590 GCA_016801145.1 Umbra pygmaea | reverse complement strand
TAGATAATATGTATTCACTGTGTTAAAGACACTAGTAGATAATATGTATTCACTGTGTTAAAGACACTAGTAGATAATATGTATTCACTGTGTTAAAGACACTAGTAGATAATATGTATTCACTGTGTTAAAGACACTAGTAGATAATATGTATTCACTGTGTTAAAGACACTAGTAGATAATATGTATTCACTGTGTTTAAGACACTAGTAGATAATATGTATTCACTGTGTTAAAGACACTAGTAGATAATATGTATTCACTGTGTTAAAGACACTAGTAGATAATATGTATTCACTGTGTTAAAGACACTAGTAGATAATATGTATTCACTGTGTTAAAGACACTAGTAGATAATATGTATTCACTGTGTTAAAGACACTAGTAGATAATATGCCCACCATGGTCTCTTTGCTGTTGATTGCGGAACCAGTGCACTTGGCGATGATTTTGTCAATACATTTCTTGTGGATGGCTGCATTACATTCTGAAAGATTGAAAGAAGGATAGATCAGTGTTGGGATAGCATATCAATACCTTGGAATTGAAAGGTTCTTTAAAAATATAGATTAACATAAGCTTCAGATTTGTGAAAAGGTAATTTAAGATGAAAAAATTTTAAACCTAGAACGTTCTATCTGCAAATAACTGAGATTTGAACAGGAAGACAATGTGGGGGAATCAACAAATAATTGTAATCAAGAATATGCAATATTTGTGCCATGAAAGATTAAGACATCACAAAAATGTTCTGAATTCCATAGAATGACTCCTGATGTCAGACGTGGTAGAGTATCTAGAGTTTACAGAGCATGGTGTTTAAACATCCAGGTAGCCACAGTTCAGTGTGTGAAAAAAACCTTAATGAGATATTTCAGAGAACACTGTTCAGAACGGTTCAAGCTGACAAAGCCCAGAAGCACTTAAATAAAACACTTGTTTTAACAGTGGAGTGCAGAAGAACACCAGCGGATTAGCTACAACAGAAGATCATTCCAGGTTCCTCTCAGATACAGTGATACTTGAAAGATTGTGAAGGCTTTACAATTATCTATATTTCTGCATACAAATGACCTAAAACATCATCAGATTTTCAAGTCCTAAAAGTAGATAAAGAGAACACAATTAAACAAATGAGTCAAAATTATTATACTTGATCATTTACATATTGAGGACAATGATCTATTACTACATATCTGTGACTGGCAAAAGTATGTGAAACTATTAACAATTAATTAAATTAATTTGATGGTGAAATTAGAGTCAGGTGTTTTCAATCAATGTGATGACAATCTGGTGTTTTATTTAAAGAACAGGGATCAATCAATGTCTGATCGTCACAACACGTTTGTGGAAGTGTAGTATGGCACGAACAAAGGAGAGCTGAGGATCTCCTGAAAAGAGTTGTTGATGCTCCTCTAGCTGGAAAAGTTTACAAAACCATCTCTAAAGAGTTTGGATTCCACCAATCCACAGTTGGGTTGTTTACAAATGGAGGTCATTAAAGACCATTGTTACCCTCCCCAGGAGTGGTTGACCAACAAAGATCACTCCAAGAGCAAGGTGTGTAATAGTTCACGAGGTCACAAAGGAACCCAGGGTAACTTCTAAGAAACTAAAGGCCTCTCACACATTGGCTAATATGTTAATGAGTCCACCATCAGGGGAACACTGAACAGCAATGGTCTGCATGGCAGGGGTGCAATGAGAAAGCCACTCCTCTCCAGAAAGAACATTGCTGCCCGTCTGCAGTCTGTTCAAGATCACACTGACAAGCTAGAAGACCATTAGAAAAATGTTTTGTGGACTGATGTGAGCAAAATAGAAATGTTTGGTTTAAATGAAAAATGTTATGTTTCGCAAAAGGAAAACACTGCATTAGAAATGTATTCCATCTGTAAAACATGATGGTGGAAGTATCATGGTTTGAGCCTATTTTGCTGCATCTGGCCTAGAATGGCATGTCATCATTGATGGAAAAATTAACTGAATCTCAAGAGAAGGTGGATCATGCAGCAAGACAATGACCCTAAGCACACAAGTTGTTCTACCAAAGAAAGGTTAAAGAAGAACATAATTGTCCTGGAATGGCCAAATCCTCACCTAAGACATTACAATAGATTTCATGACAGACCTGACAGTGTAAATACAAACAGTATGAAAATACTTTTGTCAAGGCTCGAGCAGAAACAAAAATGTTGAAATCTATTGGTTTGTAAATGCAATCTTAATCTGATCGAAATTTTGTCGAAGGACCTGAACCGAGCAGATCATATGAGGAAACCAAACAACATCCCAGAGTTGAAGATGTTCTTCATGGAGGAATGGGCTAAAATTTCTCCAAGCCAATGTGCATGACAGACTAACAGTTACCAGAAACATTTAGTTGCAGTTATTACTGCACACAAGGGTCACAGCAGACACTGAAAGAAAATGTTCACATACATTTGCCACTCACAGTATGTATTAATGGCTCATTTTCCTCAGTGAAAAATCACCAAGTATTATATTTTAGTGTCATCTCTTTATTTGGGTTTTTAATCTACTTTTAGGACTTGTGTGACAATCTGATGATGTTTTACGTCAACTATTGAAGAAAAAATAACATGCCCTGAAAAGTCTCAATTTCTGCTGCAACATACAGATGGTAAGTTCAAAATTTTGCATCAACTGCATAAATCCATAGATCCATTCTGCCTTGAGTCATCGGTACACGCTGGTGGTGGTGGTGTAACGGTGTGAAGAATGTAAATCTTGGCAGTCTTAATACCAAGTGAGCATAATTGGGATGCCACAGCGTACCTATGCATTGTTGCCGTGCATCCTTCACGACTTAGTGTGGACTAACATTATTAAATGGATGCATCCAGAAGGATTTGGCCCCGTCACAAACCAATCATTGTTTAAATAATTTTTTTTGTGGTTTCCCCCATTTATCTCCCCTTCCAATTTGTCATGTCCAATTTCCCTGTTCGGCAACTCCATAGCAAGTGCTTGATGGTTGAAGAGTGATCACATGCTTGCTACAAACGTGACGTAACGCCAGCCCGAGCATTACTGTACCAATTTGGACCCAGGGTCATGATTGGAATGCTGCGACCAGAACACGAACCCTGGATATTTATTCCGTAATACTTTATTTGGATTGTCAATCTGTAGATGCATAACAAACTATATAACAGTCTGCAACATTTTAATTAGCTACACCATCATTTACCAATAAATTCATTAAAAATCCTACTATGTGATTTTTTGGATTTTCTTTTCTCATTTTGTCTCTAATAGTTGATACTATTACATATGATGAAAATTACAGGCCTCTCTCATCTTTTTAAGTGGGAGAACTTGCACAATTGGTGGCTGACTAAATACTTTTTTGACCCACTGTATGTATTTCACCATTGCAGTTCTTCCCACTGCAAGTTGTGGGTGATAAAATATTACAGCTGCTGGATGTTCTACCAGTTAGATATTCTAATTTGTAAAAATACAATCTTGAAGTGACTGTCAGTGTGGTATGAAAGCTGTAAAAACTCAAAAGTTGGTATCTGCCACATTCAGGATGGCATGCTGGGAGATATGCAAATGTGACTCATTTGATGATTTACATTGGCTCAACTTAAAATGTGATGATTGGCTGTGATGATCAACTTAAAAAATACATGTTAAACCAGATTGAATGACATTTACAGGGACAACCTAAAAATTACCGGTTGAACTAATTTATTTATTTTACGTTGGGTAAGCATAGAAAATATATGTGTGATTCATTGCTCAAAATTGTTTAAGTTGAATCAATGGTATATTTTTTTCAGCGCAGCTCAAGTCCATTGTTAGGATTTCGATAGACCTTATTGGTTTATGAATAAAAATGTGATTGTTTTGAGATCCAGGTAAGTCAGGACTATGCTTTTTGTAGACATACTCCTTCTAGTCCAAATGTCTCTATATGATGAAGGCAGAAGGGATATATAATAATGAGAATGTAAAAAGAGAAGGGTACTTACGTCTACACTGGTAACCCTGCTTATTCAGGCCCCTGTAGGTTAAAGAAACACAGTTAGGGTGAGAGACAGTGTGTTGAGAGGGTGTGTGTTTTGGGGCTCGGAGAACGCACCAGACAAACTCTTTACAGACAGAGCAGAAAGTGGGCTGAGGAAAGAAGGTTGCGCTGAACTCGTGACATTTGACCTCGTGTATCTTGGCCTGTTTAATTGCTCCACGACGGGCATGGAGGGCAAAGAGTCCCGGGTCACTGTCTCTCTCTCCAAATCCATCCCCATCACATGACCCAGCGGCATCTGGAAACAAGCAGAGCACGCACACATGCACGCACATGCACACGCACACACACACACACAAACACGCACACACACACATGCACACACATGCACACACACACACACACACCATGATGATTTACAGTCCATCATTTTGTTATCTGTCTTGTATACTGAGGTGTCACAATGAAAAGCAAGAACAAGAGCTGTCAGATTGTTTTGCCTTCTGTGTATTGCACGCCAGGAACGCGCCCCTCTGCTAGGCAGCGTGTTTTAGAGAGACAATTAGCAATTCTGTGCTTCCTCTCAGAGGGTTTGGGAGAGTCAAAAATCAAGGAATGTGTCCTCATATGCACATGTTGCCAAGCTCTTCTGCTTTTCATCTCACTGCTTGATGAACCATGCAGTTTTATCCCAGAAATACTGAGGGAGCGTGCATTCCAACAAGCACAGCTCGCAACAAGGATTCAGAGTGTGATGTCAGATGTCCGTAGTGAGAAAATCTGCACAACCATATGCAGCACACTCCGGGCACTGATGATACGCTGTGATAGAATTTTAACTCCTAAATGTTTTTGTGTGATTAAGGTCTATGTGAGAAGGTTGAATACCTTTCTATTTGAAGTGATGTACTCTGAAGTGTAAATTATTTGATCAGTAAAACTGGTAAGTCAACAGACCACCTGTTGTGGGTTCTGATCTTGAGGAGGGCTGGTAAGACATGATACAGTGTATATATAGACACACGTCCTCCTGGTTTGATATGCCCACAATGATCCTTCACACGGTGCTGTAATGCTGGCTACATTGCCTACACTAGGAAGCCTAATTTAGAAAGCATATAGTAGGACGCCTACATTTGGAAGATTACACTAGGAATCCCATATTACAAAGCCTACAGTAGGAAGCCTACATTTGGAAGACTACACTAGGAAGCCTACATCAGAAAGCATATATAGGAAGCCTACATTTGGAAGCATACAGTAGGAAGCCTACATCAGAAAGCATACATATAGTAGGAAGCCTACATTAGGAAGCAGACACTAGGACGCCTACACTAGGAAGCCTACATTCGTCCTCACCACTTTTCTCCAGATAGTAACGAGCCTCCATCAGCAGACGACCCTGTGGTTTCAGCTCCACCTGAGGGAGAGAAGACTGAGTGTAAGAGACTGACCAAGAGGGAGAAGAGGGACAACAAGCCTGAAACACAGATCAGTTGTAACATTATGACAACTGCGACGCACTGTGTTTTGACCTGGGCCGGCCCGAGACATAAACAAAACAAGTTTGCCTGGCAACATTATATTGTGCCCGCAACACAAACTCTGATCTGTCCCTTCAAAATAATAGTGCTCATTTTAATTAATTGCAACAACCATTGTTAATTCAATGCATAGACGGTAGTGGGTCCATGTTCATATGTTGCTAAAATTAGTTTATTGTTGGATTAAATAGACTCTAGTGAATGTATTTCAAATCTAATTGTGTTTTCACATGCGACACTGACAATATATTGATCAAATTGTGTGGACAACGTATTTGTCACTGTTGTTATTATGAAGTTGTTATTAAAAATATGTTAAATGCTTTTTTTGCCATACAATACAATTGCATTTGGTTACAATTAGCTTTATAATGAGTTAACAATGGTTATTGCAATGAATTAAAACAAGCGCTGTTATTTTGATCAGAGTTTGTGTTGCGGGCACAATATAATGTTGTCAGGCAAACAAGTATAGTTTATGTCTCGGGCCGGCCCTAGTTTTGACACCTTTTTATCAGAACTAGCATGAACATTTTCAGCAATTAGTAGCTTGTCTATCGGATGGAACCAATCAGTGAGCTTTGGCCGCCCATGACCCTGTTGCTGGTTCCTCGCTTTTCCATTCTTGGACCACTTTTGATAGGTACTGACCACTGCAGACCGGGAACATCCCACAAGAGCTGCAGTTTTGGAGATGCTATGACCTAGCCATCACAATATGGCCCTTGTTAAATTTGCTCAATTTTCCTGATTCTAATACATCAACTTTAAGGACAAAATGAAGAAGCCGCTCTAGGCATTAGGCAGTGAAACCGCTTCATCCCTCCCGGTTGTCTCACCCAGATTTCCAGCTTGCCATTCTCCTTCTTGCAGCGCGAGGCCAAGGTGTCCAGCTGCACGGTGGCTTCAGACTTTAGCTCGGCGGTCTTATCCTTCACCACCACGTGCATGACTCGTCCCCGGTGGACGTGAGCGTCAAATGTGCTGCTCCAGGGGGGGTACATGGTGGGCTTCTTCTGCTTGTACACCTGCCCCTTCTCTAAATGGGGTAAGAGGTGTGTGTCAGGGGGACAGTGACAGTGAAGGCATTAAGATTTGAACATTCCACACCTGACTCGATCTGTCATTGATCCTGTTTATTTACACGACTAAACTCTAAGAACTCAACCTGCACTAATAGTTTAACTTGGCCGTTTTCACACATTTTACAAGAACTGTGTTTCAATATCTGCTTTGAGCGGTTTAAAACTGGTTTCCTAAATGTGATTCAATGGTTTGAGCAATGTCAGCTGGTGTGTGTTACTACGGATCACACTGAAAAAAACTTCCAATGCTCAGCAGACAGACAACTCATTTTTATTGTCATGTTTCCACTCAGGCCTTCAGTGTGCCGTAGTAGTCCTGCATAGAGAAGGTTTTTGTCAGCCCACGTCACAGTTCATGCTTGTGTTCTGTCTCTTTATCAATGTGGTGGTTAAGTGACATTTCGCTGAGGTGTGGCTTTCATATTTATGTTATGCACTTCAGACACAGTGGATTTCAACAGCATAGAGCCACAACTCTGTAGTGAGGATGCCCCTAAGACTCCAGAACCTAACAGGGCTCCTAAAGTTTTCAGTTGAAGCTGCACTTTTGTAACGTTCCATTCATTTGTCCTGTCGGCCCAAATTTTGAGTCGACTTTTTAAATATATATTCAGTTTTTACTGAACACAGGTATAATACAGGGACATTATAACAAATATCCGAAAATACACATTATTATTTTGTCCATAATATGCATTTGTTGCCAGTTAGATGTTGTAAAATAGATTTTGCTATGCTATTTTGCACATTTTGGATTATTTTAAATCTATGGATCCAATATGCTAGTTCTTAAAGGTAACTATTCTGAAAAAATGTATATATATTATATAAAAATATAATATATATATAATATATAAAAATTCCATAGTGCAGGTTTAACGTCTAAATTGGTCATAGCTATGAATTTAGATCTCTTTACTAACACAACTGCATGTGGTTGGCAGGTGCTTTTTAACTTCACAATAAGACTATAGTGCTTTGTCCTATAATATGCTGATATATTTTGTACAATCCTGCAAAATGTACCTTTTTATGGGCGTCAAAATTGTAATAATGTCATGGCAAAAAGCAGTACAGAAATTAGCCTGAACTGAATTGAAACTGACTTCCTGTGAACTAATACGCCCACATGTATCCATCACATGCACACACACGCACATGCACACACACACACACGCCGTCTCACACACACACACACACACACACACACACACACACACACACACACACACACACACACACACACACACACACACACACACACACACACACACACACACACACACACACACACACACACACACACTCACACGCCATCACACACACACATCCAACAGAGACACCTCCTCCATGTTCCTCATGTCTGTCTGTTTATAGACTTATGGCCTCATATGTCATCTTTACTATTAGTTAAATACAGTCAACAAGAAGAAAAATATCCATTATCACTGTTAAGTTCTGCCAATATTAATCACAATCCCATTTACACTACTGGAACAATAGAACCAGACACTAAACTAAATTTGACTTTATTTACTCATTATTTCCATTCAAGAGTATCAAAAACAACTCACCCCCTCCCCTTTGAACTAATGCTTGCAATTTTTTCCTTCAAGAACTGACTTTGCAACTTCACTGACTTCTTCTACAGAGCTATCCCATCTTAATGTATGCTATAATGGATCTGTAATATAACCTATCTCTGTAATGTATTTGTATAGTATGCTCAAACTGTGAGTCTATCTGTATACTGGATTTCTAATATAAGTTCTCTGTGTAATGTATTTGTATAGTATGCTCAAACTGTGAGTCTATCTGTATACTGGATTTCTAATATAAGTTCTCTGTGTAATGTATTTGTATAGTATGCTCAAACTGTGAGTCTATCTGTATACTGGATTTCTAATATAAGTTCTCTCTGTAATGTATTTGTATAGTATGCTCAAACTGTAATTATATCTGTATAATGGATCTGTAGTATAAGCTCTCTTTAATGTATTTGTATAGTATGCTCAAACTGTAATTATATCTGTATAATGGATCTGTAGTATAAGCTCTCTTTAATGTATTTGTATAGTATGCTCAAACTGTAATTCTATCTGTATAATGGATCTGCAATGTAACCTCTCTCTGTAATGTATTTGTATAGTATGCTCAAACTATAATTCTATCTGTATAAGATTTAGCAGGCTCTGGATAAGGACAACGGATAAATGACAAAACTGTCAAATGTAATTCACAAAATATAATTAATGGGTGCATCAGCCATCTACAATTAAACCTTGTTGATTCTTGAGCTTGGACGCTGCCATTGTACACAAAACCGTCATTGGGTTTATAAAAAGCGTCCCCCCCAACGGCTGAAGGATAGGCCTTGCTGAGAGCTGTGGTGAAGCAGCTGTTCTAGCGCTCCCATGGTTGGGCTCCATTCCATTTCAATTCCAGTCAACTCAAGTAGCACATCGAAACTCCAATTCTCCTCAATGTTTTCCAATGAGGAACATTTGTAATTGTAACTGGGATTTGACCTGGAATTGCTCCAGTCCAGCTCTACTGAATGGAGATCCAGGACACTGACTGGTAACAGAGTTTACTGCAGAGAAGAGAGAAACTCTAGACTCTCTCTGACAAAGGCATGAGCGCAAACACACCATGCAAACACAGACACACACACAGACTGACTGACCTGTGTCTATGGCCTCTTTCATGTAGACAGCGCAGTACGGGTTGAGTACCTCTTCGTGGTAAGCCATACCTGGGTCCATCTCGAAGCTAGAGAAGCCGATTCGAAGGAAAGGCGACATGGCTGCAGCAGCAACTCACCGACCCCCAGATGAACACCTCCCCACGAAACCCACACAACCTCCAAGAAACCTTCAGAGAACCTCTCCCGCCACTGAGACGATGAGCTTCACAGAAGTAGTTGTGTTTTAAATTGATAAGACAAGTCCTTCTTAAGAGAGCGTGTTTTTGGCGGAGGCGGTCGGGTGTCCCTGTCTCTGTGTCTGTCTGTCTGTAGTTGTCACCACTGTTCTTGGCACCGGTCCCACGTGCTGACTGGCCTCTTCCTCCAGAGAAGAGATGAGTTTGCAAGGGGAGGGGGAAGAGCGAGAGAGAGAGGAGGGTTTTGGGTCAAAGTGGCAGGTCCGCCCTTGATGCCTCAATCCTCCCGTGGTGATTAGAGCTATTCGTCAGCCTAATGGGGAAGAGACAGAAGACAGAGAGAAAGAAAGAAAAAGAAGTTACAATTCATGTTAGATTTAGCAGCTTCCTGGAATAAATTATACTAGCAAGCATTTTTCTCATCATTTAAGCACATGGTACACAAATCAGCATTCTATTATATTGCCAATTATTTTGGTCAGTACCTCAAGAAAAACATTCAATACCTCCCAGAGTACCCAGAGTCCACAATATACCCACCACAACTCAAGTACAGTGTACCTTAGCTACGGTGCTTCAAGAACCAACTGAGCCGCCCGTTGTCAGCTTTGCGTGGCAGTTCTGATGGAGTGGAGAAAAATAGAGGCTGAGCGCCAGAGCCATATTTGAGGCAAGAGAGCTGTGTGTCAGGCCCAGTGTGCAGGCAAGACTGGGAGCCCCTATTAATAGATTTGTAATACTAAACTGTGATCAGAAATACACAGCTGCCTATCCCTCATACATCACCCATTCCTGGGTTACCTTCTGTAAACTCTTATATTGTACCTCAATATTATTATTTTTAACAGGTATTGTTGGAAAAGTTTTGTCGCATTTCATTGTATTGAAATGCAAAGATTGTTTTTTTTAACATGGTGTGTGAGGTGACTATTAGTTCTGCTCACTGCTGAGGTCACTGCAGAAACTGAGCCAGAAATAAGCACAAGCACATCTACGGTTATACATACAGTAAACACAAACGAAGTGCTGACTCACGCATTTGTAATAGCAAGCTTGAGTGTGAGTTGAGAATTACTGGCTTCAGTTATCGATAATATGATGAACAGGTATGATGTTTACCATAATATACCGGTAGGTGTCCTAAACTAATAATCAATATGATGAACAGGTATGATGTTTACCATAATATACCGGTAGGTGTCCTAAACTAATAATCAATATGATGAACAGGTATGATGTTTGCCATAATATACCGGTAGGTGTCCTAAACTTATAATCTGACAGCAACCAATAAAAAACTAGAATTATTATTACAAAGGTTTAAAATGTATATCCACAACAAATAATAACAGTTTAGAATTAAATACTTTGAGATATGTTACTGCTGTTGTGGGTGACTATTTGGAACTCATGTAAAATATCCAGCCAACATTAAAGTGCTCAGTCTTAATTACTTACAAGCAATGATCCCACCCCACACCTACAGAAATATACACGTATCTGTGTCTCCCAAACTAAAATTTCTGCAGAAGCACCACAATGGCTCACTTTAGCACCAAACACCTTTTCTGACGGACACGAACCTGCTCGATACTGCTGTCTGGAGTCACTCTTGTTAACACAATACGACTTCCTGTAGCGTGAGTGATGATGTGCTAACCACATTTCCTGTGCCTGAACCTCATGAGTTCTGTGAATTTTCACAGGTGGGTTGATCACATCAGCAAACAAAAGAGAAAAGCACTCAAATGTACCAACCCTGTACCATCGTGCCTCCAGAATTAAAATGAAAGTTAAGATCCTACTGCAAAAAACTGTTTTTCTGTTTTTTGCTATTGATAGCTTTGTGTTTTTGTACAATGAACATTTTTGTTTTATTCCATAAACTACTGATAACATTTCTCCCAAATTCTAAATACAAATATTGTCATTAAAAGCATTTATTTGCAGAAAATGACAACTGGTAAATATAACAATAAAGATGCAGTGTTGTCAGTCCTCGATTAACGGCAAAAAAAATCATATTCGTTTTAAACAACACAATACTAATGTGTTAATTATTGTTTACTAATACTAATTGGCTTTAGTATTGGCATCTTGGCATGTTCTCCACCAGTCTTTCACATTGATGTTGGCATAAACATTCAAACAGCTCAGCTTTGTTAGATGGCTTGTGACCATCCATTTTCCTCTTGATCACATTCCAAAGGTTTTCAATGGGGTTGATTTAAGAACAATGTACAGAGCTGTAGTTACCGTTGTCAGATTAGGAACTGTTCAGTCATGATCAAAACAATATGGAAATGTGAACAGTTTAACTATTCTAACAGTAGAAAACAAATATATTACCATGTTCATACTTCTTTCAATACCCAAATGATAAAAGCTACTTTGAAAGAAATAGACATGGAAAAATGACTGAAACTTTGATCTGAAATACGTAGGCAGATAAAAAACATAAGAAACCTTAAAGCCACAAAAGACACAGGCCCTATACACATTTACTAAAGATTTTAAGATGAAATGTCAACTGACGTAACATTTACATTGTACATTACAAGTAGATGAATGAATTCAGTTTACACTACAACAGGAAATGTAAAGTCTGAGATTGGTTTGGTTGATTTTCTTGCTTCACAGTTCTAAATATACTATAAACGTTACATTAGCCAGTAGTCAAGGATGATATTACGAAGTATTTGGAAAGCAACTTCATATTTGAATATGTTTGAAAATGTAAGCCCATCCCTCTGTAATGGATATTTAATTATTTATTGGGGGAGGGGTCTGGTCAAACTCTGAGTGTCAATAAACAAAATTGCCCCACTTTCCCCAATTTAAAATATAAGTTCACCTGACCCCTCTCTTTAACAAATGTTGCAACACCCTCCCCATCCAAATATTATGTAAAAAAATAAATATAGTATGTCTACGTTTGATTTGATTTTTTGACCTATTACTGTCCCTTTTTCTAGCTATGCTTCAATAAATATAATAACGTGATCATAAGTAAAAATAAATATAATAACGTGATCAAAAGTAAAAAGAATGTCAACATTTTCTTGTGAATAGACCATGGCCACTGTTTCCCCACTTCATTGGATGTCAGTTGTCAGTAGCTACTATTAAATTGTATAATGCTGTGGTTTCTAGAGAGGTATATTTGTGCTACACAACATATTTCTACACATTTCTAACACAGCTCAGATTCTTCCTTTAGCACTCCAATATAAGGAGGTGCCATAACCAAAGCAGGGAGAGATGGGATACTTTAAATTAATAAAACCTGAAAACACACTTTGAAGCCCCTCAAAGGAAAAAATCACACTGCTCTCCACTCTGCCTTCTCTAGAGAAATACAGCCCCCCAGACCTAAATTCTATGTTGCAACACCCTTCCCCATTTTAGACCAAAAAACCCAATAAAAACTGACCTGTCCCAAAGTTTTTCTGGATAAGACTGTCTGCTAAATTACTGAAATGTAAATGTTCTTTTCTCATCTATAAGCAAAATTCATTAAATTTTAACTTCAAGACAAAACCATAAATTGTAAACATAATTAAACCAATTAATTTTACATTTCTATCAATATCATACAAACAGTTTGTCTAGGGTTATAAGCTCCCGACTCTAAGGCGTGCATGTTTCCTGGCAACAGGGGTTTGATCTCCGGCTCGGCCGACTGTCTGTGCCCTTCCTCTCACTAAAATGTGTTTTATATAAAAGATTTATCATCATTCCAAGCATGGAATTTCTGCTGCATCTAGAAGACAGATCAGTTAAGAACATTAGCATGATCCAAAACAGATATCTGGTTCCTGTGTTTAATTTCAGTTTTATCCACCAGTTCTAGGCGATGATTCTATAGTCGATTATGTGTTTGGAGATAGTGTTCAAATTATTTAAAATAAAATCTAAACCATGCCTAGAAATAGAATGTGGCCCTTAATATATCATTTCCGATGCTTCAAAAACATTGCTGTGCTTTTACCATTCATACTGTAGAAGTATTAGCTGAACAAGACAGTTTTGTTCGTTATCCTGCTTTGATTGGAGCAACATTTAAGAGTGTGATACTCCTTCTATGTTGTAGATTACATGTTTTAATTGTCTAACGTACCTGAGGCAAAGCCACACCAGAAAATCCTTACTTGCAGGATCCTGCTTTGCAATGCTAAAATAACACAAATACATATTATATATGAATTGCAGACAACACAGTGCTAGTACCTAAACTTGTAAATATTTACACAATGTATATGCAAATGTGTGACTTGATTAGTGCACAGTTAGTCAGTGCACAGTCCGTGTAGGTGGTTAGACAGGTGAAGAGTTCCTCAGATTTATTTAACCAGGTGGGCACATTGAGAACAATTCCTCATTTGAAACAGCGACCTGACACAAAGTTACACATGAATTACACAAAATACACATGAGTTACACAGGTGAAATAAAATAAACAGAACAAGTTGTGGAACTTCAGAGTAAAGAATGTGAAGATCTCTGAATGATCCAATGTTGACCTAAATGACTAATGATGATAAATAGAATCCACCTGTGTGTAATCACGTCTCCGTATAAATGCACCTGCTCTGTGATAGACTCAGAGGTCCGTTGAAAGCACATAGAGCATCATGAAGAACAAGGAACACACCAGGCAGGTCCGAGATACTGTTCAAAGCCGGATTTGGATACAGAAAGATTTCCCAAGCTTTAAACATCCCAAGGAGCACTCTGCAAGCGATACTATTGAAATGGAAGGAGTATCAGACCACTGCAAATTTACCAAGACCCGGCCGTCCCTCTAAACTTTCAGCTCATACAAGGAGAAGACTGATCAGAGATGCAGCCAAGAGGCCCATGATCACTCTGGATGAACTGCAGAGATCTACAGCTGAGGTGGGCAAGTCTGTCCATAGGACAACAATCAGTCGTATACTGCACAAATCTGACCTTTATGGATGAGTGGCAAGAAGAAAGCCATTTCTGAAAGATATCCATAAAAAGTGTCATTTAAAAAGTGCCACAAGCCACCTGGGAGACACACCAAACATGTGGAAGAAGGTGCACTGGTCAGATGAAACCAAAATCGAACTTTTTGGCAACAATACAAAACGTTATGGTTTGGCGTGAAAGCAACACAGCTCATCACCCTTAACACACCATCCCCACTGTCAAAAATGGTGGTGGCAGCATCATGGTTTGGGCCTGCTTTTCTTCAGCAGGTACAGGGAAGATGGCTAAAATTGATGGGAAGATGGATGGAGCCAAATACAGGACCATTCTGGAAGAAGACCTGATGGAGTCTGCAAAAGACCTGAGACTGGGACGGAGATTTGTCTTCCAACGAGACAATGATCAAAAACATAAAGCAAAATCTGCAATGGAATGGTTCACAAATAAACATAAGCAGGTATAAGAATGGCCAAGTCAAAGTCCAGACCTGAATCCAATCGAGAATCTTTGGAAAGAACTGAAAACTGCTGTTCACAAACGCTCTCCATCCAACCTCACTAAGCTTGAGCTGTTTTGCAAGGAGGAATGGGCACAAATTTCAGTCTCTCGATGTGCAAAACTGATAGAGACATACCCCAAGCGACTTACAGCTGTAATCGCAGCAAAAGGTGGCGCTACAAAGTATTAACGTAGTCATTTTTTTTGCACGCCCAACTTAGTAACATAATTTTGCACGCTCAATTTTTCAGTTTTTAATTTGTTTGAAATATCCAATAAATTTCGTTACACTTCATGATTGTGTCCCACTTGTTTTTGATTCTTCACAAAAAGTTACAGTTTCATATATTTATGTTTGTAGCCTGAAATGTGGCAAAAGGTCGAAAAGTTCAAGGGGGCCGAATACTTTCACAAGGCACTGTATGTATAATTAGTGCAACAGAGTCAGTATTAGAGAGGTAGATCAAATTGGTATGTAAAGTGGCAAGGCAAATGCAATTGAATAATTAACACTTGAGCATATACAGTATGTGCCAGAGGATATAGTGCAAAATGGCAGACAACAAATTAGATACAGTGTAGATCAGTGCGTTCAGAGGCACCATGGGGCAATACTAAGGTACTAGAATCAAATGGGCAGAGGTAGTGTGCGTATGGGGGGGGGGGGGTCAGCATGTGCAATGAACAAACAAAAGCTCTGATAATCATGATTGAGGGAGATGGTGTTCAAAGTCTTTTGTAGTTCGTTCCAGTTGTATGCTGCTGCAAACTGGAAGGAATTTCTAGATTTCATTTTGGATTGGAGATGGTTAATATGGGCCTGGAGTGAAAGTGAAGTCTGACCAGACACCTAGGTATTTGTAGGAGTCCACGTATTCTAGTTTAGACCCATCCAGAGTGGAGATGCTAGTCAGGCTGGCGGGTAAGTGTAGTATGCGATTGAATAGCACGCATTTAGTTTTGCTGGAGTTTAGGAGCAGTCCAGAGAAGGTGTGCTGAATGGCATCAAAGCTCTTTTGGAGTTTTTTTAGCACTGTCCAATGAAGGGCCAGAAGTGTATAGAATGGTCTGCATAGAGGTGGATCTGAGATTAACCAGCGGCACAAGCGACATCATTGATATACACAGAGAATACTGTCGGCCCCAGAATCAAACCCTGTGGCACCCCCATAGACACATCCAACAGACCCTCAGATTTAACATGTCAGAAAATTTGTTGGTGAACCAATCGAGGCAATTATTTGAGAAACCAAGGCTACTAAGTCTGCACAGTAATGTATTTTATCACTGGTAGTTGTAACATCATTTAAGACCTTAAGTGTTGCAGAGGTGCAGCCATGACCAGCTAGGAAACCTGATTGTATAGCAAAGAGTGTTTTGTGGGATTCAAAATGTTTGGTAATCTGTTTGTTAACCTGGCTTTCGAAGACTTTAGAGAGACATGGCAGGATGGATATGGGTCTGTAGCGGTTAGGGTCAAGAGTGTCCCCCACTTTGAAAAGAGTTTTACAGTGGCTGTTTTCCAATCTATAGGGACCTTTGAGGATACGAGAGAGGTTAAACAGGCTAGTAATGGGGGTAGCAATCTAACCCAGCTGACATGTGAGGGTCAAGCTTTTACAGTTCTTTCAGGACACATTTATACTGTAGAAGTGTTAAAGGCTGTGTTGCAGGGTTCATTTTCCAACGGATTTGCGCAATTTGCTTGTTGGTAATAAACATTTAAACTGTTATCCAGATTGTATTTGATGCTGTTGGGTCACAAAACGGAATATAATACAAAAAAGTAGTTACTATTTTACAGTGGTTTGCAATGATTCTTTTTTCCCCCACAATACATTGCATTACATCACCTTGGGGAGACAACAGACAAAAGCCCACCTTAAGACCTTTGAGAGTGATGAGAGAGAGTAACGAGTGATGAGTAAGAGTGTTCAGTAGTAGATAGCACAGATTATAGTTGAATTATATTAATATATATTATATTATTTATATTAATATGATTTATTATATATTTCACCGGTGGAAAAGGTAAACGCTTTAAATAATCACTAGGAAAATATGTTCCAAAAACGTGGGATATCTAATTGGAAATGTGCTTACAATGTCGGGGGAAAGATTTACTTTGGGATTTTCTTGGGGGGGGGGGAGATTTCACCGGTGGGACTGGAAAATTAGCCCATAGCTAGCATGATGCCTTCTATTTCTAGAACTAGGTAAGTTAGTCCATAGCTAGCATGATGCCTTCTATATCTAGATCTAGCTAAGTTAGCCCATAGCTAGCGTGATGCCTTCAATTTCTATATCTAGATAAGTTAGCCAATAGCTAGCATGATGCCTTCTACATCTAGATAATTTTGCCCATAGTTAGCATGATGCCTTCTATTTCTATATCTAGATAAGTTAGCCCATACTGCCTTCTAGTTCTAGATCTAAATAAGTTAGCCCAAAGCTAGCATGATGCCTTCTATTTCTAGATCTAGATAAATTTACAGCTACTTATCTGAACTAACGACATGATCACTGTCACTAGATATAAAGAAAACGTTGACATTCACTCGGTGCTATTCACTGACCAGGGGCGCTGTAAAGGGGGGGTAAAGGATGACGATTCTCGGGGCCCATGACTAAGAGGGGGCCCAGAGAAGCCCTGTCTCAGCTGTGTTGGGGGCCCTGTCAAGATTCTTTTCATGGGGCCCAAAATCCTTAGTAGCGCCCCTGTCACTGACAGTTGAAAAAATGTGTCGTTATTGTATGCACTGCTGTTTACTAACTCCAGCACTTATTGCTGCGTTGCTAAATGATAGCAACTCACCAGGACACTTCACCAACTCACCATTCATTCTCCTCGGACCATGCATTTAATTGGCTTTAAGGGCCATCAGTTCTCGGCAACTCCCCGTTCGCCCTCTCACGTCTGACAGGTTAGAAATTATATGGTTGTGGGCCATCAAACATGTAATTACTGGTTCTTGCCACCTCTTCCTCATCCCAGTCAGTCACCATAGTTCTAGTACTAGGGTGAGGCTAGTCTCCCCAAGTCTCCCCAAAGTTACGTCATCACCAAATTGCTTAAATGAAATGCTAATACCAAAAACAACAAAAACTGATCTTTAACACAATCTGGATAATTTTTTTTATGATATACATGTCTTGAGTGCATTGTGTACCCGTTAATCGCCAGTGCTGGTTAACCTGCAACATGGCCTTTAACTTTTTAGAGTTGGTGCTACAGGCTGCGAATTTCTGTTTAAAGAAGCTAGTCTTGGCATTTCTGACTGACTGTGTATGAAGATAGTAAATAGAAAATGTCTCTTGTAGTATGTCTCATGCTGGCTGATAATAAGCAAACTGTGTTGCTCGGGTGTGACGATTTGTTCATATTGCAGCGTGCTTTCATCAGGCAAAGTTGTGAATAAATGTCCAGTTAAGTCTGAAAATATGGATCCATAGCCATGGTGAGAATATAAAATAAATTATATTGTCAATTCCTAATTTTGCAAAGGCAAGTCATGCTCATTTGCATCGGGTAAATGACCTTGGTAGCTAGCTTGATAGCCCTTTGGGGTGTCCAGCTGCATGGTGAAGCACTTTAGATCAGAGGTAACTTCAAATCAGTTTAGAGGTATTTGTTACCCAAGCAGACAAGATGTTTCAGTACACTTTTAACTGCTGCTGCCGTTTGCCCCCACCGCATCAATAAAGACAGGTGAACTTTTTCTAGTTGCAGTCGTGAATTTCCAAAAACATTCTGCAACACTAACTCTGATTTAGTTATATTAATCTTACCTAACCACAAGACTTTCTTCCTGAATGCTTCAAGCTATTTCAGGTGTTTAATTTCAGTTGTAACCTGGTTCTTGAGGCTTGCTAGTGGTTTGCATATTGTGGTGTACCCTCTACATTTCTGTTGGTCTACTGTCTTACGATAGTCTTTGACATACTGTATTTATGCAGAACTATTAAGAGTGATCTTGTGTTATTGGACTGTTGTTTTTATCAATCATTTATCAATTCTGATCTCACCAGTGCTTTCCTCCTGTAACAAACAGATGATGTTGAAATGCCTTATTTTGGGCAAAAGTCTCAGGTTAATTTACTGTGATATATCTAGATGAAGTCTGCGAAATCAGGATGGCCAGTTTGACTTGCATTGAAAATATTTCATCTACATGTTGTAAGACACCAGCAACAAAATCTGAATGCGAAGCTTACACATAGCTCTCTTGAAAAGGTACAATCCTTATTGATTTCGTATAAAATCCAAAGTAGTGGAATACAGACTCCAAAAACCTGTCACTGTCCAAACTACATTGGAGCTCACTGTACTGTAATGAGTCTTAACTATGGGGCTGATTAAAAAGGAATCCTGTAAACATTGCCCAATCGTTTCTACAGAAAGCATACAGCAAATCCTATGTGAAAGTCTTATAATTAACATATCCCTAATTCCCATGGATTTATACTGTTGGAACAAGTGTGGGCTTTGTTCTACTCTTTCTAACAGATTACCAAAACTGCTATTTTTGTTGTAAACTCAATCCTGCACAGTCATCATGTTGGCTCTAGGGTCACCATTGATTTAGGAGATTAACACTTTCAAAATTGTTTGAACACCGTAGTGTCCTGAACTAAATAAAACAGTTGTGTGTGTGTGTGGGTGTGTGTAATTCTGCTATATTACAATAATGCTTCTCCACAAGTAGTGGGGGCTTAAAGCCAAGGGCCACAGATCTGTCTCATACTGACCACCAAACAACCCACACAATCCCCAGAGAGACTGAAGGTCAAACACAATGACCATCACCATGGAAACAACCTATTCCCTGGTGTGCCCTTTAAGGGACCTTTCATGAGGGTCAAAGTCAAAGAGCCGTCATCAAACCTTCTTCAGAAGGCTGGACCATCAGAGAGCTGTCTGAATGTGTCTGTACGTCTGTGTGTGTGTGTGTACATGTGGTAGTGTTTGTGTGTGGTCTCTGAAGAACATCCCTTTATGTTGTTGAGTAAAAGGATGTGTGTGTGTGTGTGTTTCTAAGTGTAAGAGATGGCTTTACTCAACATTTGCTGATCCACACATAGTAGAGGAAAAACACCAAAAGGAATCTACATTTAAGAGCAAAGTGGTTGAACTCTGTTTCCACAAAATCCCAGTTAATATACAGGTCCTTCTCAATAAATTAGCATATTGTGATAAAGTTCATTATTTTCCATAATGTAATGATAAAAATTTAACTTTCATATATTTTAGATTCATTGCACACCAACTGAAATATTTCAGGTAATTTATTGTTTTAATACTGATGATTTTGGCATACAGCTCATGAAAACCCAAAATTCCTATCTCAAAGAATTAGCATATCATGAAAAGGGTCT